>JAPYYS010000334.1:0-73682 GCA_030522525.1 Campopleginae sp. 14b
ATTTCCAAGCAACCAATCACAGCACGAATAAAAAGCTAACAATGGATTCGATATTTCGATACATTTGAGCCCATGAACTTTTTATTAGAGGATTCTAAATTTCACATTTTATCTTTTCAGTTTTTCGTTCTCCTTGAAGTCTCGTTATCATTCCATCTACCAACGGGGTTGAAATGTTCGAAGGGATACGTCAGGGGTGCACTTTTCTCACGGTTCGTTCATCAGATTGTTCAACCACCGAACGGATTCCGCGGAATCCGACAGAAGATGTGACCGGATTTGGCGATAAAACAGGAAAATGCCATCGGTATGGAAGAGATCATATTCGAGAGTACCTCTGACCAGGTTCTCTTCAGTGGACTCATTAAGATTTCTTTCGGAAATCATTTAGTGGTCATTGGGTAGTGTACGGTACCGTAATGAGTGCGTTCGGTATACCACTGTTTCGGAAATTGACCTCCGACTGACTCCTCTGCTCACGTTGATTTTTCAGATATTGTTTATATTCGTAGGACCAAGTTTTCCACGAATGTACACGTTGCCATCATTAATGAACATTTGTCAAAAAATGTTCAATGTGAACAATCGGGTGGAGAGGCGATTCGAAAATTATTTTCTGAAAATGTAACGCTCTATTGAATAATGACACCATATGCCACTATACAACTTCTAAACGATGTTAATAAAAAATAAATCAATATCGTTAACATCGAGGGGCTGGCTCAGATGGTAATTTTCTAAATGTATTTTCTGTGGAAGTGGCGCACGGCTGAAGGACATAATCACAACACCATGCAACACCTTTGAACAACCCTTAAACGATATAAAAAAAAAAGTTAATCAATACAGTTAGTCAAGGTAATAACGCAAGGGAAGTTACATAAAGGTTATCGTGTCCTTCGTTAGTCAAATGAATTCGAAAAGTTCATAATTATTTTATGATGAAGTTAAGGCATTATTTAAGCAGTATGATGATTCCACCAATAAAAGCCAATTTCCTCGACTCCATTTTCGTCAACATTTTCCGAAGAGAAGACTGTAATTTTAAACGAATTTCAAGGACGATTTTCCGGCTAAGAAAAATCCGTTTTCATTTTTCAGAGACGTTGGATTTCAACAACTCGGATGCTCCTATCAATTGTCTGACTCATTCCGAAATTATCAATTTCTCCGTCTCGCAGAAATTTTTCTAAATTTGGCGCGTTGTACGTCGCATTTGGAGAGAACGTTGAGTCGGGTCGAAGGAATTCTTTTGCCTCATTCGATAACCGACTGGACCAGTGGGATGAGTAGTAAAGTTACAAAAAAGTTAAGTTTGGGAGAAAAAATGGACTAGGTTTTCGAATAATCATTTTTATTTTGATCCTTATCGATATTAAATAACGTAATTACGGTAGGGTATATATTTTACATGGAAAATTGTAATTACACCCTCCGAACGCACATATAAGTCATACCAAAATTCTGATCTGACGGAACTACATTTTGAATTCGTCTCGTTCGTCGTTATTCGTGATCGCTGTCGTCTATATATCGCTCTACACGTCCGCCCACATATTTCTTTTTTTTTTCTCAACATATTTTAGTCATACATGGCAATCAGGAGGAAAGAATATACTCCACATAACTTAGTCACAACGAAGAGAAATTACAAATTGACTGTATGCTCGTAATTAACTTTCTTATGGCTCTGTAGGTTTATTTTCAGCGACGATTTCCATTAATAAAAGTTCTGTTTATCATTGATGGCATCTTGAGTAACGCTTAATTACAGAATAATACTATGTAGTATGCATAGCGCAATAACGCGAACCACAGCAAGTTGAAAACACAAGTTTTTTCCTTTGTCCTTTATCATATTTAATACATAGGATTTTCCGAGAGTTTTTCGTGCCACGATCATAGAATGTCCCTAGGAAAAAACACATATTTCAAATATATTTTGTCCCGAATATAAAAATATATATTCTAAGCGCATCAAAGCCCATTAAGGAAAATAATTAATTGAATTATTTATCATTCCTGTATTTCGAATTGAGCAAAATCACAAAGAGTTAATTTGGGATAAGATAAAAATCCTGGAAATGGTTATAAATTTTTTAAATACACAATTAGTCGGTTCATTGAATTTATGAAATTGATAATTCTCCATGAATTTGTTTTATGCTCAGAATATATTTTCGATTCAACGCTAAATATATTTGGAAACGAAATTTTTCCATTGGGCTTATTTCGGTTAAATTTGCTCGCCGAACTATCATCGTGTATACTCACGTTATATATAACATATGTATGTATACATAGACGTAATGTGTCTGTGTAAACATACGTATATATATAGGCCTTTTCCTCCTATCTAAGAATTTGAAAGTCTAACTAAAAAAGCATAGAGTTAAATGCCACTGTGTCCAAATGTTTGAATCGTTTGTTTTGTCATTGTTTTTAAATGTTCCTCATTTGTTATTTGTGTATTTTAATATAATGTATTTTTAAAGATTATACCTCTTCCATTGAAATTTCATATTTCTCGTATAAGGTCGACCGCTCGTTCTCTAATTTCACATATATTGGCCAAGAAACTTTAGACTATTAGAAGATTTCATTTATAGTAAATCAATTTATCTCACTCGACTCTCGTTTCTTCTCACTGCCTTTTTTTCCTCCACTAACTTTAGTGCACTTTCCCCATTATTTCAAAAGCAGTTGTGCTAGTTTGCTCGTTTTTCGTTTGGCTTCGCCAAGCTTTCGCGTATTTTGTTGTTACTTTATTGTTTACACAAATGAATTAATAGTATGCATATCGTGTGAGACCTCAAGGATCGCAGCGTCGTCCGCAATGCAAATTAGCCGGACGTTCCAATCGAGGAATTATTTGTGGACCGGAAGAAACAGGCTGATGCATGGAAGTAGATCAAAAGTCATTTCAACATGGAACTATCCACGTAATGGATAGAAAATAATATTTTTTCATCTTTATCTTACATGGTGGGGTCGGTACATAGAATTTCCAAAAGATTGGCTCATTTTTCGTTCGCTTTTTCTTTCTCATATCTCACTGTCAAACAACTCTCAATTTCAACGAAGTCATTCTAAGATTATTCTAGCGTCTGGGGCACAGGCACTGTTCTTTCACACAGTATTATTATTTTCTCTTCTATTTTCTCTTTTATTCGCATTTCGCAACTATTTCGCCTTTTATGCTTTTTTGCTTCTTTATACCGCTGTGTTACGAGTCATGAAAATATTATTTGCAAGTTCATCAGTTCATCGTCTCAGATATGTGCACGTGGATTGCTCTTAACAATCCTGGATCACAAATATATATAAATTTATATATATGTTTCATATTGATAATGCTTGTTTTTTTATTCCTCATTTACAGTGAATTTTTGCTATACTCGTTTCTGCTTGTCAAGGATTAATCGGTCTAAACATTGCTCCTGAAATATGATTTCTAGATATAAGGAGAAACAAGTATTCACGGGACATTTTAGGCCAAAATGACTTGACTGACATCCATGATCTGGGAGTCTCCAATTACTCAGAAGCATTTGAATATTTTTTACATGTAATTACTATGTGTGCGATAATCTGGAGCCAATCTCAGTAGACGAGAACTTACGAGTGACCGTAGTGAATGAGGTCACGTCACGTTCTAAAGTAAACGCTTCAGATGATTTTTGAAATGTCTGTTCAAACTTCTGGAATAATTAGACAACGTCAACCCTTAAAAATCTCGAAAACCCGAAAGCGACTAGATAATTTATTATTTCAGTGGACGTCTCCTTTCAGATATCGCAGGAAGTTTCATGCATTCAAGTCATTGGCAAAAGCAGGAAAGAGAAGGTTTTGGACCTAAGGTGTGTTGGGCGAATAAATGTCCCACGTGCATCGAGATGGATTCAATTAAAGCGACAAGAAGCATAATAAAAAATATTTAAAAACCGATGTGAAGTTTGAATGGCTTGAGGTTGGTTCTTGTTAAAAAATCACGGCCATGCATTACCGGTTAGGAGAATTTGGATAGAACTAACGTGCCACCGTCCCTGCCGACCGCTTCACCCTTATTTCTTATTTTTCTTTTCCTCCGTCTCCTCCAACTGCACTGTTAGCCAAAAGCATGCCCCCCTCTTCAAAGATCTGAAAGATTTAGGGTGAAAGGCTACTCCGAGGGCCACTTAAAAAAATCTCAACGATTTGTCTCCTTAAAATAGTTCGAGTGTGGTATTCAGCTTTACCATTTATTTATTTTATTCCATGAAATTCCTCGTGCGTTGGATCAACGATATCCGAACAACAAAAAAAAACGTATGTTGCTCATTCAACGTTTGTTGTGAAAGAATAAAAGATCGAAACAGCCGAAGAATTTCCGAACGAAATATTACATTCGAGGTTTTCGACCAAGCCATTGAGTCATCTCGTCCAAACTGTTCCTCATTGCAGCAAGTGTACATTCAGAATATCAGTTTCTCGTTCAATTGTTAAGAAATGAAACTTATCGATTGATCGATTAATATTCGATACTGGAAGGTGCGCGATTAATGCGGGGCAGTATTATATATACCACGTAATATATTATATATATAGATATACTTTTCAGAAGTGACTGCCCTGAATCCCCTTTAAAAGAGCCGCGACAAAAAAAATCGCCAACCCTGAGAAAAGCGAAAAGATCGAAAATTAAATTGAATTCAAGCATTACTTATTCTACACGAATAAAAAAAAATGAATGGTTGTCTACATTGAACGAAATAATCGACTTTTCAAATTTTTTCCTTACGCAAATTAATAAAAGGTGGTAAAAAGTAATTGTTGGCGAAAAAGACCCACTGATTTGTGATAATTTCTAGAGGCGTCTTTTTATGGAAAATTGCTTGTGAGCACTAATCGCAAAAACGCTCACGATAGTAACGGTTTTATTTATTTTTTTACGAAAGTTTGTTTCAGAAATCGTCTCCCTGAATCCATAAATGATTTCATTGCAATCTCAATCGTGCTCAGCACATTTTTTCGCTTTGATACTGAGAAAGAATCAGGTTGGTGAAAAATTCGAAAGAAGCAAACATGTAAACAAGATATTGTTCAGCAGAAGTTGTTTAGTCTTCTCTAATGATTTTGGGTCATAGTTGAAAATTGAAATTGATCACTAATCATCAGTACAAAAAGTTAGTAGCGGAATTTATTAGTCAAATCTCTGATACAAAGAGCTGACTGTCAGAGTTAATAAACGACATTGAAGTTCGCTCAGTTGGAGTTGAACGAAAAATATTTGATCCACTCCCTATATTTCAGATTTTGGAAATCGTCTCGATTTTTCTTTGACATTTAATTTTTCATTTCCTTGAATTTTTGGCTCTGCTGTCAAAAAAATACAACAAAATAATGAATTCCATTGCATTGCAACGATGCTGATTAGTCCTCATTGGTATTTTTCCATAATCAGTATTTATATTAAAGACACAGTCACGTCTTGATTTAAATGGAACTGCCAATGTATACGATGTTGATTTTTATACGAGCAGCGCCTGTTATGCACTTTTCAAGATGCTCAGTTACGACCGTTTGGTGTTATTTGTATTTTTATATTGGTTCGACCCAAATTGGGGTTTTTCTTCAATAATTCATTTTATTTTTCAGGGAGAAGAATTTACTCGGATTATTTTGATCGTGTTTATTTGTGTCTTGGGTTATTGTGAACGCGGGGGTATTCAGGGCCGTAATCCTCGACGAGTATATGAGCACAGTGGAAATGTGATTAGTATACATCGGAAGAAAAACGAGAGCGAAGAATTTGTTTCGCGCTCGATATTAGATTCGTATAATATCACGGATGAACTCGTTTTTTAAATTTCTATTTTTTTTCTTACTCTGTTTTAAATCACACTGAATATACGAACGAAGTTTCGATGCAGAGTCTCTGAAAATTTATATTCCCGGATCTGTCACACGGTTTCTCACGCTCACGGGTCGGACCTTCCTCGTGGAACATCGAAGCGAATTTAAAGCTCGATGCTCAAAAGCTAGACAGAGTCTTCATGACTTTTGAGATAAAATGAATATTCGATCAGCGCTTGGAATCAACGCGTAGATAAATGTTAATTAGTTAAGCTTTAATTCTTAGAGGGATTATTATTTTTTGCGACCTTAAGGAATCCTTTTTCTTGGAGCTTAGTAGGGGAAAAGGGAAAATACTAGATTTAGGCGAAATTCAGCTTTTCATTCCGAACTCTGACTCGCTCTCTCTCTCTCTCACACACACACGCACACTCACATACGATTTTTCTTTAATAATCTCTGCTCGTCATGGACTCGCACTCGGCCCCAATCATACGCATTCTCTTTATCACGGCTGACTGACTCGAAAATTCAACGTTTCGCATAATAATACTACGTTCCCTGCCATCAAATGGAACATCTACTCTTCGGAATGGAAAAAAAAAACAAACGCGATTCCTATTTTACAAGTTGCAATGGTTGCGAATTCATAGTTTCAAAACAACAGACAAGCTATAATTCTGTTTTATCATCTATCTTCCCTGCGTACATACTCATTTACATACAAAGGAAGACTCCACCTCCAGTAACTAGATTCTTTGTATTTTGTTGAAAAACAAAATCAATGACTTGGAAGAAGGAAAAAGGTGAAAACTTTGCATTTTACTCGAAACGTCCGAACAAAAGTTTGCGACATGAATGCACTGTCGGAAATTTTGGTACGACTTGATTATTCGATGGTTTAATTTGTTTGAAAATAAAATATTGAGTGGAGTTTCCCTTCAACAGTGTTTTTGTGCCACTAACAGGATAATTAGGAAAATATTAATTACGTTGGTCACAAAGAACCAATTTTCCAATGTCGTTTGTTTTTTGTTTGTGCTCGTTGTTCCTGACAACGTTTCCCAATTTGATGATTAGTAGTATTTTGCTTACAACGTGCTGGTTATTTAATCATGCTTAAGGAGTCCTATGATTTTCATATTTTGGTCCTGACGATCCTGCTCATGATACGAGATTGCAGTTAATGAAATAAAATCAAACGAGTAAGTACTCAGGGAATTGTTTCGTCACTATTATCATCTCACACCCTAACTCGAAAGTTAATCACGCCGATGTGCATGGTCCATCCAAACTATTTTGGCCCCTCTCATCAGCCAAATTAGAACAAAGTGTCCAACTTAAAAATTGTTATTCATCAATAAAATCTCTTTCGGGAAAGCCATTTTTCTGCGTACTGAATCCAATGAGACTTGATTATTCGTTCAACAGCCATTTACAACTAGGATAATAATATTGCCGCAATAATAATTGCCCTACGTGCTCGCATGGACAACAAGAACGAAGACATTTCGTGTATCGTACTCACTGCAACGTCCAATTGTAAAAATAAAATGTAGCCATACAGAGAGTTTTGTTCGTTGATAAAGTAAGTGAGAAGACGAAAAAATGTAATACTTGAACTTTTGAAATTCGGCTATTTTTTGCCGGTTCAATCGTCCCAAGTTGGGAAAGTTTCTTGGCTTAGGAAGAGACCCTCGCTCGGCTGCTGCTGCGTCGTATTTGCAGTCGCGTAGCTTGGCGAACCGCCAAAATTCGTACTACCGAATACTGGTTGACCAAAGGCATCCAATTGCTGACCTTCGTAAATGTTACGATCTTGTCCAGCGTATTCTTGGGCCTGCGCCGTTGTCGAGTGCTCGGTTATCTTGAGCTCGATATTCCCGGCGTTGCCTTCAATGTCCGTTGTATCTGGATTATTCTCTTCAAGACTGCTGTGCTTTATGCCATAGTAAAAGTACATTACGAATCCTGAAAGTAAACATTGAAATATAGTTTGTCAAAAGTCACCCATCTCTCCTGAGCTCGCTTAGTTCCATTTTTATATTTCCAACTTTAGTCACCTAAGGTCATCCAAATTGTGAACCTGACCAGAGTCAGAATACTCAGTTTGAAGATGAGATATATATTTACGGTGACAGCGACTGCTGGAACGAAGGGAAGACCTGGCGTCATGAACATCAAAGTATTCCTGAACAAATAAAAACAAAGAAATTTTAAAAACAGAGATTATGATGTTTACACAAATATTAACATATCCCAAGACTTTTAACCCTTGGAATGCAAACTGGGTCGTTATGACCACAACAATTTTCGGTCGCCAATTTTTTGGCATTAAATTTCCGTATTTGTCCAAAAACTAAATGAAGACAGATAAAATATGAATAATTTATTGCAAAAAACGTCTCTACGAAAAACGCTTTGGGTCAGATTGATCCAATATGCACTTCTACTGAAAAGATAGAAAAAAATTTGTAGGTCGTTAAGTAGCTGTCTGCAGGTATAAACAAATATTGACCTGTTTTGTGGTTTTCTGCTGATGGCTAGAAGAACGCCGATGATTCCGAAGAGACACAGGAAAAGCAAATAAATAGTAAAAGTTCCCATATTGCCTGGAAAACAGTAAAAAGTATGGCAAGTTGAAAAAAGAGTTTGGTAAGTTGAAGGGAAATACTAGTAATCGACTTACCCATCCCGCATACGATAATCAGGTCAAAAATGAGAATTAGGAGGTACAATATGCCGACCATTTTCATGACGTAACGTCCGGAAGCTTCGGTTGCAGGACCTCGGTCTACCCAGGGGAATATAGCTGGGCATAAATATTGTGCTGCCTAAGAGAACGAAAATTTGACTGAACAACAACATGGTCATGGTATGTCACCGAAGGTCTTGGCAACTGGTGTCAAAATAGCAAGGGTATAATATAACGAATGAGGTAAAAAAAATGGCTTTTTACCTGGAGACGTCGTTGAAGGTAATTCAATGGTGGTCCAATAATTGGCGTTGCTCCTGGATACTGATGAGTGCTGCCACAGCTGGAAGCTGCAGCTGCCGCGTGTACGCTACCGTAAAACTTATTTTCCGTTCTGTCGCTGACCAAATACTGATCATCCTTGCCTAAGCCAACATCGTCTTCCTCACCGCCGTAAGTGTCGTCCGATTCGGGCGATGAACTGTTTGCTCTTCTGACACGACGTACCGTGACTCTTTGCCCGTTGGTGCCGGCTCCCATTTCCGACTGGGCCGCTTGTACGGAATTCAACGCAGTCGTCAGCTGATCCGGTCTAAGCTCCTTGCCATAATTCACTTGGCCATGGCCATTGCCCTGAGTCTCTTTTGTTGGGGATCGACAGGGTGTCCGCAGACTTTGCGGCAATAATTCCACCAGATTCGTCGAGTGAGGTTGATACCGGAGTATCAATACACAGGTCGATACCAAAGTATAAGCCAACAAGGTACCTGCAATGACAAAACGTAGTAATGATGGTTTTCAACGAACCGTTCATATTGTATATTCTTGGACTTGGACTTAATAGCGTGGATTGGTATTAGCTTGAAAAAGCATCTTACCTATCGACATCATTTCTACGAGAACTTCCAGCTGTATGAGAAGTGCTGCGACAGCAGCAGCTAAACCGGAAGTCAATGTTGCCAGAGCAGGAGTTCCAGTAACAGGCCATACTTGGCTCAGAGTTCTGGGAAGCAATTCAATAATTAAAGCAATTGAATGAACAAGATCGAGTTACATCGTAACGGAGAGTCATACTCACCGGAATATGAGGCCATCTTGAGCCATTGCATAGACTATTCTAGGCATGGGGAACATACTACCAAACATGGAAACCGTCAATCCGGCTAGTGCTCCAACCGCCACGATGTATTTGCACTTGTAAGCTCCAACGTAGCTAAACATTTCAACGAGTGCAGAATCCTGATCAACTTGATCGTACGGTACTACACGTGGAAACGAAAGCATAAAGTTAATTAATCCGATCAACAGCGGATGAGTATTCGCTATCGACCCAGTCGAGATTACATAACCAGGCTCATCCGTTCAACCCGTTGAATCCAATCAAACTTACCTATCAGCGTTAACACCATGCTGCTCGTGACATAGGCGACCAAGATAATAGCCAAGGAGGAGACTATCGCTAGGGGTATGCTTCGTTTCGGATTCGTTGCCTCCTCACCCGTTGTCGCAATTATATCAAATCCGATAAATGCATAAAAACACGTTGCCGCACCCGTGAACACCTGAAATCACGTAACTTGTTTGAGATCGAACGCAACCAGAGCGTATCAAAAAATCTTAAATCATGCCCTCCAGTTTCATTTGAGACTTTGGTTATCTGGAAATTATAGCTTATGAAAAGTCACGGTAGGGCTTGAAATAACGAGTAAAATCCTACGTCGTCAAAAGAGGTCACGCTGATGGTCGTAGCGGAGAACCTTTGTCGTGGAAAGGTTAGAAAATATCCCCACATCGATTCTGTTGCTAACATCGAACTCTATATAACGATGTTATTCGTGCCGGTGCGAACTGGTGATACAATTGCACCCAATTGTTTCAGTCGCTGGAAAAGCCAACTCGATAACGAAACTCAGAAAATTTATAAGATGATTAATTAGGGTGAGGGATCAGTCGCTATCTCGCCACTTTGAGTGCGAGAGAGATATCGCTGCAATTTTCGAAATTGAATAATTTTGACACGATTTGATCGCGTCCGCTGACAGAGCCTTTTTTTGATTAATCAAACGACAGCGGAGAATCTTAATTTCGAAAATTCGAGGTGAGGCCGACGACTGATGCATCACCTTAAGTCGCTTGTTCATTCTTCTGCCGGTTAATGCGTTTTATAAATTATTATGAATATTAACTCAGCAAAGATTACAATAACTGCCATTTCGCTGAGTGATTGAACAACGATCACAGCATAACAATTTGCGCGTCAATAAATTTTGGATTTCACAACATCTCGGTCGTTTTGGAAACCTTTTCTAAATGTCCGATCAATGAGGCGTCAAGGACTTGTATACTTCGTCGGGATCCCCGAAATCCTGAGGATTTGAACATTCAACGTAGATGACTAGCTAATTTAGCACCAGAGAAATTTGAATAAGCAAGGGCGAAGATCTTGACTTGCCAATTTGCAGGGAGGACAAAGAAAGAGAATTTCATTGTAAGAGCAAGCTGTCTATGGCATTCACCATCTATTTTCAAGCCCCTTGTCTTTCTTCTGGTGTGCTACTCGACTCATTCTGTACAGAGCCACCAGGCTGTGACGGTGTTTAATGGCAGTACAGCACAATCGAGCTATCAACGTCTTTTCCCTCTAGTCTTTCGAAAGGTCAAAGGAAAAACGAACGGATGAGGCTCTCTCGCTCTTCTGCCGCGCGGATGTCAATTTTCCAAGAGAATAAATGAGAGAAGCTTGTGTACACGAGAGAGGGTTGGCAGTAGATAAACCCAGAGGAAGAAAAGAATCTACGAAAGAAGACGAAAAATCCAAATGGAATAATAACGATCCAAGGAAAACTTCACAGAGAATAAAAGCTCTCGCTATATATGGAACATGTCCTCCAGCATCTATTTTCTTCGTGTCGAGCGACACTTCGGAATATTTCACATCGATTATCATTTTCTTCCTGGCCCAAAGATTTTTTACAAAACTATTATTCTGAGCGACAAATAACGCAACCACTTATCCCTGGATTTTGTTTCTTTTTCGTGGCTATGATATTTTTCTTATTGCCATTTTCTTTCTGTCTGAATTTCCTTCACCACTTCCGTATAGAAAAAGGCCATCCCTGGCCTCTTTGTAGTGAGGTCACGTTTTCTTCGTTTCATATACGATCGTCACCACAAGTGAGAACATGGAAAGAAAACATATTGATCACAGCAGCTTTATCACTCAGCTTGACAGCTCAGTCGTTTCTCCACAACGTTTTTCCTCCTTTTTCATTCAAAAAAAAATCCTTCACAATAGAAACCGTATTTACATTCACTCACAATGTTTCTTTTTCATTACACAAGCTTTTCTCGGTAACGGATGCGAAACAAAGACTAGGATTAGAGTTCTTGTTTACCGATAAAAAAATAGCGAGACTTGGAACAGTGTCGAGAATCTCGTATGGTATTAATCGGAGCAGCGGAATCGTTTCGGAACTTTGCCGAATGTAGATTTATCTGTGGGATTCTCAGAAACGGCATGGCAATTGATATTCTCGAGAAAGAAGGAACAAGGAAACAAGAACAAGAGTTCGAGACGTCGAGGACCTCAAGGAGCAAACAATTCGTTTTTCTCCCTTCTGCGCCACTACCACTGTGTTTTTTTCCTTTGACGTTGAACAACCGGATACTGTGGTGCCAGGGAGGAATCATACGAACAGGAAACACATCTATCGTGAAAAATAGAAGCAGGAAAATCGATACGTTCGTCTTTTGCCCTCTACTCGAACTAACGCGAATCTCTGGGTGTTCAATTATAAACTTCGAGCTGAATTCATTCACATTCCCGCACATTCGTATCTACCGGAAATAATTGTCTTGACTCGAGGTCTATTTGAAAGCGGTGATTAAGCTCGTTTGTGCTCTTCCGACGCTCACAGATCTCAGCACCGTTTGAAGTACCAGAGAGGTCTTGGATCTTCCAGATGAAATATTGGACTTGGCTCGTATGAGCACTTCCAGACGAAATCGACTTTTTTTCCTCGTACCACGATCCACCTTTGATAAGCTAACTACGACCCTAGAAAACGATGGGCCTTCATAATTATAATATTTCTGGGTTTTTCCTTGACTTTTGATTAATTTACCGAAAATTGAGAATTCGTACAAAAATAATAATAATAATTGTAAGAATTTTCTTTTCCATAATAATGAAGATTTTCTCTTTGTTTTTAAAAGCTCTGCTTTTCGTGTTTTATCGTACGATCGGTTTTCTGGTAAAATCACGATCGAAGAGCGAATCGATTTGACCGGAGACGACCCATAGATAAGTGAGATATTAGTCACGTTGCTGGATTGTAACACACTCTTGGAATCCAATCTCCACACGACGAGTGTTCATGCCCGAATAAGAATCGATGTTCCGACTGAATTCCCAAATTAATCGCCCACGTTATAAGCACAAATGATACGGCAACGAAATTAATTGGAGTGACACTCTTGGGGATAATTTAATATTTCATCATGATCAGCCATTAAATATTCTACAGTGTTTCGTTATCGTATTCACACGTATTCATTGGAAAATCTTTTGAGACAGTGAATGATGTTAAAATGAGAAAACTCTCATCCAATAGTCTTTTGTGTCACCGAGACTGCACTAAGGGCTTAAAATAATGATGAATATACATTTAATGTCTGAACAGATGTTTCTCTTGTTTCCTTGAATAAATTTTCCCTCAAATGGAATTGAAAATGAAGTCCAGAAAAATAATAGTCATCAAGAAAACTTTGCATTTTGATGAAGTTAATTTATTAAGTTCTTTGTAACATTTTGAACGGAGGAAACGGGCAAAAAAAAGATTACGATTCATTTAAAAGGCATCGAGGTTTAGAGGGATCAAAATGGAATATAAAAGATGAAGCTGCTCTCAATTGTTTTTTTTTTTTCGTTGCGCGATGTGTAACGATACATGTATAAAAAAAAAGGTTCCCATGGCTCTCCTGAGTCCAATCGTAGCTAAGAGCCTCCGATAGAGATGTCTCATTAAAATTTCAACATCCACTGAATGGTATGTAGGGTTGAGTAGAATTTTGGGAATAGTCTGACCGAAGGAGCACTTGATCTCGAAGTTCATGAAAATATCTGGAAAATTATATTCTGAAGATATATTTGGAAACTCTATCGTTTAATGCATCCGCCATATTTTCAATGAATGCCTCGGAAAGTCTGCGGCAATTCTTTTGTTCCGAGAGCCGCCACGAATGCGAAAAACTATAAATACTGAAAATTATTTTTTTCGGTGTATCGTAGCGTACAAATCGTAGCGCACAAATAGAATTGCAATACTTGCGTGCAATATGCACAGGTTAGTTCGTGCAATTACTTTTTTCTCGTTACTTTCAAGTTCGTTCCGCCATAAAACCGGATAAAAATAAGTAGCGAGCATCCAGCAATCATTCGTAATGTGGTTCGGGGCTGAACGTCGACGACGTCGCAAGGAGCTTTAACTTTATATTCCTCCCTGGAGTTTCTACGCTCAAGTTTCATGTCTGTTGGATGCAAAAAATTGAGAGCATTTCGTTTATACTTTGTGCATCTAATATGCTCATAATATTATTGTAAGCTACTCTGTACAGTTTATTCTGATTTTATACGACTCCCGAGTGAGTCAATGCTCTAAAGAAATTGGGGCCCCAAACTTTCTTCAGCTTTCACTCGGATCGCTCTTGGGAGTTACTAACCGGAACATAGTACGAATTGCTTGATCAGACATCAAAGCAACCATTGCAATTTGAAAAAAAAGGAGCAACTCATATTTCACGACAAAATTTCCATTTTCAACTGGGTCAAATTGACCCTGAGTAGAAATTTGGAGTGAATGGTCATCTGTTTAAATGCACGATTACGTGCGTAGGTAGCGTGACTTATCCAAGAATTCTTCGTTCAGTCGAGATTGTTCGAGAGTTCGAAAAAAATTTCTGCTCAATGAAGCTCACCCTTGACCATGAGCTCAGTAGCAACGACGCTGACAGCACGAATCGTCCTACACAATGAGTGAAGACATAGTATTTTTAGGTTCCTCGTAAGTCCGCAAAAGCGCAAACGTCAGTTTCCAAAAACATGAAATTTTTCGCAAAACAAAAAAATAAAATATTTTTATTTTCATTTGTATCCTTTCGACAAAAATAATGGGCCATGAAGGTGACGTTTCATGAGTTTAAAGGTGAACCAAAAATATCGTACACAAGCTCGTGTAATATTTGATTCTATTGGCCTTGCGAGATCCAAGCAATTATAGAAGAAGAAGCAACCACGTTTTTCTACCGCGTTCGTGAGTTCGTGATCGAGCTCGGTGTCGGAAAATCGCTCAGAATTCTCAGCACAGTCACTCAAAATAAATCAAATTTTCATTTCCATGTAATCTCTACAGAATTCTCTATTATATTCCATCCCTAAGAATTTCTCTTCTGCTGCTCGAAGTGAGTTTTGTGCGTTGTAATATTGCAAGTAGTGAAATCGATCTACAGTCAGGCGAGAAAAAATCGTCTCCCGACCAAAATTCATTTATTTCCTTGAAATTATACGCTTTTTCGATTCGCTTAGCTTCTGGACCAATTATCCCAACCCGAGACCCTCGGAATTCCCGACAAAAAACATCGCTCGGATAATAATAAATAATAATTTTAAAGAGAGAAAATAGAATAAAAAATTACTATGGCATCACAGTTGCCTCGTCCCATGTCGCCCCTCTGAACAATTTTAGCAAAGTCACGCTAATTTTTCATTCATAATCTTTTGATAACAACAAAAACTTCGACATTGTTTGCTAAATTCTGACATTTTTCGCGTAATCCCGATCAAGACCCAAATCTCGAAGAAATTACGATATATGGTACCCCAGGAAACTCTGTCATAGTAATTTTTGATGCTACATTCTCACCGTGGATATGCACAGTTTTCCGGATGACGCAGCCAATAGACGGATGGCCGTAAATAGGAGTCAGTTCCGAGAGGGTGTGGATACAATAGTGAGGAAAACAGCGGAACATGGAGACAAAGAGTGCGAAAGCATGGCGAAGGAAAAGACAGATTACGCGAAGGTTATTTATCGTATGTGGTATTCCCTCACATATTTTCTCATGGTTCTTCGCTTGCGTCAATCGTTCTTTCACGTTCCTAATCCTAGAGGAGATGCTGCATCCCTTATTTATTATGTCGGACGTGAAGGAAACAACATATTCTTTGTATCGCGATCACTCAACTGGCTAATTCAGTCATTGAACAGTCAGACATGTGCGGCTTCACAGCAGCACACCGCAAAATCGATCGTTCAGGGAAGGACCTGACGGCGTCGACAAACAATCTATTTGCAACACGGACATATCTGTAGTTTGATGAATTCAATAATTTCGTTGAATTGCTGTGGCTAGGGCAATATTCCAATATGAAAGAAATAAATATTAAAAATTACTCATAACGGGGTCGGACACGGTGATGCGACATAATATCACAAACTATAAATATATCACAAGATTTCATCACTTTCAATTATATCACTGTCAAAAATAAATATCACAATAAAAAATATTTTGTTTGTTTATTTTTTTGCTATATTTTTATGCTAGATATTTCTACTGGATATGTTTGTCTGTGATGTAGAACCCTGGACTCTATGAAATCCAATCGGACGGATTTTCAGAATCTATTGATTATCGCTTACTTTCCAAGCCATCAATAAACAATTGTGCGGTGATTAGAACTTCAAAAATTCATTATTCCAAAGAGTTATTGACATTCCATTGCTATGAACGCATTTTTCATACCGATTCTTGCATTTTTTATCTCGATATTTATTCCCTTGTTCCTATCAATTATTTTTCGAGAACGGGAAGTAAAATAAGCATTGCTTTTAGTTCCACGGTTTCGTACTCTGGTACTTTTCAACTGCCAGTTCCATCGGGATCTGGAGTAATTGTTTCCAGTGTTTCCGGGACCCGGACACAGTGGTCGAGATCGATTGATGTGAGGAACGTTTTGCAGGCTAGAATAATGCAGAAATTTAATTGTTCAAGGAAATTCAAATTTTCGTAGCAAATAAATTTGATCCAGTTCGCGATGGATTTGTTTTGACGTAGATCTCGATAACGGTCGTCAACCTGGCAGAGCAGCAGTGTCTAAATGAGATACTAAAAATTCTAGCGCCTCTGTGTAGACTTGATATTTTCACGCGTAAGTAAGGCAACGGGTGATCAATTCCATTGAATAATTAAATCGAACATAATTTGTTTTTTTTTCTTTTTAATTAACAAATCGAACGAAAAATCCATGTGCTTCGTTCTGCCTTGGCAAAAAGTGACTTTACTCGACTCTCCTTTAATATCGATCCAATGACCGACAGGATAGCAGGTGGGGAGTTGTTCCAACAAGACCTTCCACCTTATCCGGGTGTCTCTTGCATGTGCTAGAGCTTTTGGTGATACCGAGCTCAAACATATATATTGCTTAGACGATGCGCAGCCTCGGCAATATGTGAGTCATATTTTCTCTCAGGTTTTTCATCTTCCTGCCTCTCTCTGGTTGCAGTTTTGTCAGTTTTCTCTCTTCCTTTGCAATTCTAGTTCATCCTCATTTTCTATCTTGTCACTTTCATTCTTGGTCTCTCTCGTGATTCTCCGGGTCGCACTCTCGTCGAGGTAACTGATGTAAAGGTATATACAGTTAATAGCGAGGAGTCCGAGGATGTGCAACAAGTTTGCCATTGTTTCGGGTTATAGCATGAACGAGACGGGACACAGACTAAGCTCGAGGCAATTTTTTGGACCGCAAGACCTTTTTTTTGTCTTTTCGGCTAAGAAAGCTCGCGTTTATTTCTTTGCAGCCTGTACCCCTTTTTCTACCTCTCTTTTGATATCACAATCGCGTGATATATACTCTGCCATCCGTCGGTGCCTCTCATGACCGCGAAGCTTTAGTCTTCGTTCCACAAAGACTCGCCTTCCGACGTTTTTTCTTCTTTCCCGACTAGCCAAGCTCCTCTATTGTCCCACAAGATTTGTAATGAAAAAGCTTGAAATATGTACGTGCGGTTTCATCTCGAAATATATACGACCTCAACTTTTCTTGTTTCATGTTTACGCACAGAAGATTTCATTCTGGATTAAATCAATTAAAAAGTCATCGTTTTTAACATTAACTTCGTAAGTTAGTCTCGAATATCTTCCAATACGTAAATCTAGAAGAAAACAAAAATTATTTTTCACCGCCATTTCGCGATTCGTTCTCAATTTCAAACGCCGCTCATGGGCTGCAGCGATGCAACGAAATAAAAAACAGAGAATTCAGATCGTGCTGAAATTTGCAACGTTGAAACGCAACGAAAAATGTTTATTATTATTGATAATTTAATTATTTTTTTAAATTATGACAATTTTTCGAGTCGATATATTTTTATGGGGTCAAAAACCGATCGTGTCATCATCACAATTGAATCCTGGATATAAATAATGGGCTTTGGCTAACAAAAAAACAAAGTTCGTTGCATTCCAACGATGCAAACCTCAGCGTCATGAATTTAGGGCGAATACAAAAATTTAATTTATCAGCATTTCAACGTGAAAACTCCTGTGCGATGAGAATCGAGAAGGTTAACGAAGTAGACGTTATACAACAGGTTTAGACCCTATTTATGAGGAGCCTGACATTCTTGAGCAAAGTCTGGCACGTTAAGCTCGCAAACTTCCGGTTTAAATGAAAGGGACCGACCCTCTTGTGCAAGCACGCAAAGCTTTGCGGAGTATCATTTTCCTAACATTTATCCGATTCCATTGGACGAAAAAATCGTGTGGAGAATATTTCACTATTCAAGTGACATTTTTCGATACATTTTGTACACGCGGCAACTTCATTTCTTTTCAGAATAGCCAATTCAGCGCAATAACCTGTGTTTGACGAGCCCTGTTGATCCAAACGCCTTCAGGCCGTTCCTGACATGAGATTGCTTACGCCAGCTCAAGCGCGAGCTATTCTCACGATTGTTGCAATAAAACCATTCTTTCATCGAAGCCATAGCTAATGTAACCACTGCCTGGTTCAAACTCGTCTATAGTACGACCCTCGTTGACTCTCAGTTCAGAGGATAATGGTTTTGTATGATCCCATGGGAGGAACGACGAAATAAACGAGAAAAGATAGAAAGCGTGCAAGAAAAGAGGAATACAGGGAAACAAAGTCTTCCTGAACCGATTCCGAATCTCGTTGAAAATTGAAAATGTCAGAGGAAAAGAGAGAGAAATGAATTCGCCAAAAAATCGAAATGTTTATCCTGAGAATTCGCGTCGATTCAGAAAACATTTCGTTCCCAGCAGTGTCGCAATTTGTTGGTGAAGAAAAAAAAAACGAAAAACTCGAAATCGTTCGCTGAATGATTATCATTTTTTAATCTTATTCGCAACTCACCCCACTCCAGCCATAAGGCAAGAAACCTTTGTGTTCAGCCCAATTATCCGAGTCAACGTAAAACATGCCTGCAGCCATGATGAAAACCCATACCGCAAGATTAACAGCATTCAACACGTTGTTGAAAACCAGAGACTTTTTCACACCGGCCGCCATCAGTAGCATCATTAATAATGTGATTACGAAGGCTAGGAAGTCCGGTGGTCGACCTGCAATGAAAGTTCATGAAAAATAAAACAATCGTTAATAAAGATTTACGCGAAGAATTAATAACATTTATGAGGTGTCTACACGACCTCGAAGTGCCCACTATGGCCTCATTCTTTTAACACCTCCTCGCCTCTTTTATTTTCTGATTAAGGTAAAGTTGCACCTTCCTCACTGTTCACACGTAAACTGAAAAAAATTATGCCCTCATAACGACATGGACAAAGACCAGAGGTCATTTTATATCTGCCAAGACAGGAGTCGACGTTTATTCACTCTGTGCACGCAACTCGGAAGACTATCTCGTCCGAAAAATCTGGAATTTCAATTTCCCACTCAAAAAACTCGTACCCCATAGAACCACCATCAATTGTGGAATATATTTCAAACGAGCTATCCCCACGTCGCGGAGATTGTTCAATGGCACTATTTATCAATGATTTATCGATGAATAATAAATTCGATCCATTCTATTCCTCGATATTTCGTTACGACGTGAATTATCGTCACCTTTTGCCCAAAACGTATAAAAAAACGATTTTATGTTTTTACAACGGAAAGATATACAGTACGTATCAGATCGAACCCTCAACTTCATGCCTGTATCGTCGAAATTGTTCGGGTGGAGCGAGCGGCTTGATACGCTTTGGCAAAATACAGATTTATATATACATTGATGTTGAGAAATGGGAACAAAACATATGTTTTCTCGAACGAATTGAATTGAGTGATTTTTCTCTTTCAAACGAGACTTAAGCTTGAAAGCTTAAGGATACTTCGTAATTATGAATAGAACTGGTTCTGTAGCAGGCAAGATTATTCCGAATGCATCGTGACGTACATTGGGAGATGCAATAGTGATGTTGGAGAGAGGATAAAATATGTATATTATTAGAAAGCTCTCAAAGTATTTTTACCCTCCTTAAAAAGGGCCGAGACGCTTGTCCCTTTTGACCTTTTTCTCTCCACTAATTCGCTTCCTTTTTCTCGTGATTAAAGGATAAAAGCTTAACTCTTACGTCAACGGGGCTAGGATGAACCGAACCTCGTCTGATCTGTAATTCAAATGAAGCATTCGCATCTTGTAAATAACGAAAGAACCGTTTTAACTCTTTCCGGTTCGTCATTCGCTATTACCACTCGTACTTAAACATATTTTCTTCCTTTTTTTCGTCTTGCATGTCCTGAACAGTCTCATTCACACTCTGCTGACTTTTCACCTATAGTTTGAGCCCGCCGACTCACTTCCTTCTCAATGCCATCTCATTGGTATACTTTCTTATTTCTACGAGCCTCTTACTTGTTGGGCTAATCTCTGTAACCTCGACTCTCGGAAAGAATAATGGAATAGCAACGGGTTGAGTACCGAAGTGGCTGGTTCTCGTGCCACACGCCAAAGATCGTATACGTGTCTATACGATGGCATCCATCTGGGATATTCTTCGGTCGACTTGAGCTCACGATGAGTAAAATGACACGGAGACCTTCTTTTGTTTGCTCCACCGACCCCGCTTTATTCGCGACGCTCTGTGACTTTCTCCTTCGATGCATATCGATCATTCAATTATTGACTCTGATTCTCATTCGTTAAGAGTCGCCTCAGTCTCTCTTTGGGTGCTTTACAACAAAATACGGAGACAAAGACGCGAGCATCATGAGCAGAATTCGGTCGGGGCCTGATGTCACCAGTATTTTCCAACTGCGGGAGATTTTCGGTCCATTATCGGACGTTGTTCTGCGTCACACGTTATCGATCTCATGCGACGCTTCAACACCATTCCGCAGTCCACGGCAATTTGCCAATTTTAAGCTCGCAATCGTTATGAAGTTAACGGAATAACGGACGAGACTCGAAGGACTGGTTTTTACATCAGTAAATTTCTTCCAAGACCTGGAACTCGATGGTCAGGCTTAATTCACTCGAACGAAGGACCACGACCAGCCTTGACTGGGCGACTTAGCCCTTTTTCGTAAACCACACTCAACGAACCATCATTCACCGCTGAATCCAGCCAAAGTCCGTGCATGGTTGATAGCCACAGAGAAAATGCGCGCAGTTCGAGTGAGATCAAGACGACGGACCCTCATTCCGAGTGATATTTGGATCCTTTCGTCCGTAAGAACCTTCTACATTGGCTAACCAGGTTTCAGGTGCAAAGAACCTCTCAAAAAGAGTCTTAAGAGATTTTATCGTCGAGTCATTCAATGGTCGCACGTAGGTTGAGCTTGGAATTTATTCGGAGATAGTGCTACGCTGTAATGCTTCAAAAGCCTGATGCTACAGGGAGAGAAACTTGCAGAAAGGGTGGAAGAAAGGAGGGCGATTGGGATTGATAAAGTGCCAAAAAAACAAATGGAAGAAAAGAAGATACGAAGTTGGTGGAATCGAATCGTCGAACGAGGGGATCGACCGGACGTTTCTTCTACCCCTATAACAAAATAAATTCCAGACCCTTCTGCTACTTGAAACTTTCTTATTCGATGGAACCAGCTTCTCTTGCGATCAACACACGGCCATACATCACGATCCATCGCATTAAATATTTCTTGTGTCTGACTCATTCTCCACACTCGCCTCAGGCCAAAGTTTTCCGAGATTTCGGAGCTTTGACTGTTCGACGTGGGAAATTCTGTGGTAATTCAACTCAGAAATATAATTGCCCAAATCTTCCTGTTTGAGCATCATGAACAAATCGCTTTACTGCCCAATTATACGATTACGAAGATTTCATCGTTTTGAGGAATTGTACCTCATCCTGGAAGCTTTTTCGATCAAATTGCTTCGTAATCCGTGACTGAATAAAAAACATAAAATTGCTGTTCTGTAAAAGGCTTCATTAAATTCATTGTTATCGATTTTGTCAAGCGAAAAAGGCACTTTTCGTATGATCGTTGTGAAATTCCAATTCAGCAGAATGATTCTTGTTTTTTTTTTTGCTCCGTATTCACAGCATCGTACGAACCAATCGACCATTCCTTACACACCCAAGTACATATGTACCAACGAGGCAATAATGCCAGCGAAGAATACAGACTTCATCGGCTCGTGCTCGGCTGGAAGACGTGCCCCGGATAAGAAATAAATTTCAAAGCTTTTAGTACAGATGCGATCAACGTATCCCACGCAAATAGACACCGTGTTAATTCTATTCAATATTTGCTTGAGCATTTGAACGCTGGAGCGATTTATTGAAATGAGAATCTGGAGCAGAGGAACGTGGACCTTTACCGAGAATATCAATATTCTCACATTCGATTAATCGGAGCAACGAACTCAGTATGGAGAGCAACTCGTTCTTCTTGATTAAAAATAGTCACCGCTGCTACGACAGAATTCTGCCTCAGTGTTAGCAACTGTAGAGGAATGTGCTCGTACGATACGTCGGTTGAGAAAGTTAGGAGAGAAGTTCTCGAATACGAGAACGAGAACGGGCAAAGCGCAGTTATACTGTCATCCACAACAAGAGATAAGTGCACGTGACAGTAAAAATTTCATGCACATCATGTGCAAAATTCGGTCACGTGATGGATTAAGCATTCGGGAAAATAATGGAATCCCATCTGGACCGTTTATCATAAGAGTTAAAAAATCAATTTGTCCTTGAATGCATATTAGACGTTCTGATGAGAGTGGAAATATGCAAAGGACTGGCGTCTGCCTGGGGCAGTGAAAGGCAAGATGAGTACGAAGCATTTTGACGCCAGTAAAAATATAGAATAAGTTGCGAGCAATTTCTGTAATTGGTCGTAGGATAGGCTAGAGGATTTTGGTCAAAAAGTAGCAGAAAAAATAACGAAAAGAATGCAGAGCACGGAAGAAAAAAAAAAAAAACGAGACATGCATTGAGAAAACGTGGAAAACAAAAGGTCGAACGACTCTGTACAATGTGCAGGTCGGATAATCGTAAGCTGCGTTCCAAAACTTGCTGGCAATGCTGCATGCCCGAGACTCGTGGTATTGGCAGTGAATTTTGACACACAGCCGTAGTGGAGGTTGCATGCTCGTTGCTGTCGTAGTCACGGTCGTCGTCGTCGCGGCGTTGTATGGCAAAGCATCTCTGGCTTGCTCGCTCACTCCGAACCGCCGGTTCGGATCGATGAGGTCCACAGGTGCCGGTGAAGGCACAAGTTTCATCCGCGCAAGCGCTACTACCCATATGGTAAATGTGTACCCATGGTACACATACACCTTAATACAATACTCTTGAACAAAACATTCACGCATACAAACTGTGCACACATAGATATAGGAATATATCGAGAACATGGGACGCCTTATCTGCACATCAAAGTACCTTCTTTTCCCTCGATCACCACTCCAGTCCCGCCGCACACGTTATTCCATTCTGCGAGCTTAGAATGACACGCATCATAAACCAGCATAAAATACCGACGGAGAAATAGCTCCGTTATCTTCTTCTCGTAGCCCCAATATAAACTAACCAGAGCCGTTTACACTTTGGATGAACTTTAAACTTGTATCGAAATTCACGCAAAACAGAGGACAAAACCTAGTTATACCTCGTCTCTGAATACCACTTCAAGGGGACTAATGTTTTCTTGCCTTAATGTCTCATTCAAGGAGACTATAATTATGTCTGAGGCGTGGCAATCGGAGTCAACTGCCGAACATTGATCCGAACATTGAGTAGAGATCTTCTATCCCTTTACGGTGATGCCCTGTCCGTCCTCATGGTACAATGGAACAATAAGGACGACGTGATACGAGCATTCAGAGGATAGAATCGAGGCATTTGTTTTTTTTTGCCAAACTATGTCTTCCGTGACTGTTTTTGCAAAAAATAAACGTTCGACTTTTGTTGCCCGAAGATCATTAGGTGAAAGTCGTTGTTAGAATTCATGCTCAGCAAAAAAGGCTGAAGAGATATTGCCTAGTGGCAAACAACAGAGAACGTTTGCGGTGAACCGCGGAAACCCATTGCAACGTCATATACCTTACTTCGTTTCCGGGAAGCTCTATCTCCCCCAGTTTCTCGGTTCGGCGAGCTGTTATCTCATGATCTGCCGCGAAGCTTCAAGTCTATTGGACCAACCAGAGACTAATAGTTTGGTGAATTGAATCGCGGCATCGTACAGTGGCTTGTATCGAGGAGCAACGCTGGAATCTTTGAGAATAGTTCTCCGGATAGCAGCGCTTGTTGCTGGTGTTATTATATCAATCACATATAAATATTTACTCTACTTATCTCTTTAAACGACGTGTGCATAATGGAAAACGTTCATTTTTCAAAGAAAGTTTCTATGCAACGGAATTTATTATTTTATTCTGTTTTTCGAAAGCAAAGCTAAGAATAAATATTCAGTGCTGGTCGATGACAATTATTCGAAAATCGAAAACTATAAACGTGCAGGAAAAATTCAGGTGATTGGAAAAATTAAAAAAAAATGGGAATACATGGAATATTTTCGGTTCAACTCCAACGATACGAAGTTCAACAACATCATAAGAAGAAGATATGAACTGCAGCGTTTATGCATTTTTTTAAATGCTTCTTGCCGGTACAAAAATAATCATTTTCGAACAACACACTCGATAGAAACTGGGTCATTGCGTGTACCAAGTATCGTAGGAATCAGTCGTCCGGTTTTCGAAATAAAGCGGTCACCTTTAAGAAAAATCATGGCGCCAAGTTTCGTTCAGAAATTATTCTCGACTTGGCGTAAACGTTTGCTTCCTCAAGAAAATTGTAATGAATTTATTTGTCATCGTAATTGGTGCGATCAATCGGTGCGTGTCAACAAATGCTTGGTCGCCGTGACTTATCGGGTTCTAGAATCGATTCCGATAAAAGTCGAGGCCTGAACAATGACACGCAATATTGTTTGTATAGAGATAGTGGAGTCGGATGGAAAATAAAATATCTAGTATTCCTCCCACACACATCGACAGTCGTATCAACTACGAATGGCGAAGCACTTGTAGTCCACGATAGGATATTCCGTAACTTTTTGGAGGCCAATCGCCGAGGATCGTCAAACAAATCCGGAAACGCGTAAACTCTCCCTCGCTATTGCAACCACGCTATAGGAAGTAACGTGGAATAACGGCCAGCTGATACGAGGACTGCACATCAATGGCCTCTTCAGAGCGGGAACTACAGGATAGACGGAACCCTTTACTATAAAAATCGACTAATTCTCGGTAGTTCCAAAAGTTATGCTCATTTCGTACGTTTCATAATAATAAATAAATCAATCGACAGTTATCGAGCTGGTATGCGGCGAAGACCTGAAAATGAGGACGGAATAAAAATGGGATGTGGCTCAGGAAGACGTTGAATTGTGAATGATTCGGGTAGACCAGAGCGTAGAGTCATCCCAAGTAAAACCGCGGAGCCACGAGTCGACGCGTGTAAAGTTTCATTAATTCATGAATTAAATACAGTCGAGAAAAGAACATGTTTTGCTTTTCCTATCCAATTTGCTCTTCGTATGTTTGGGTCTGGAGGCAGCAGAGAAAAGTACTCAACGTGCCAGGAATGAAGAAATTCTCGGATGACAATAAACATGCCTTCAATGTTTTTCGTTCGTGTGCGGTCTTTCTGTTGGTGCGACTTGGAAACGAAAGTAATTCCAAACGTAAGAGGCTCGATTACAAGGTATTAACTCCTTAATGCCACTTTTACTCGGCAGCCCGGAATACCTTCCCTGCTTCCTTTCCACCTCCCCTGCTTCTCGTGTATCACGGGGAAAGGTCACCCTCTACTTAAGAAAAACAAGCATACCACAATTCAATTGCGACTTTCACACTCCCTTCTACTCGAGTCCCTTAAAATGTGGAGTGACTCTTAGCGCCATGAAGCTTGATAGGCTTTTAAATAAATGAGGCAAACAGGGCAAGAGCTAAATAGTATTTAACAAAAAACATTGCGTCTCGTGTTGATGAGGTGAAAAGGAGTCTCCAAGTAAATGTTTACTTTTTTGACTCGGATCATTGAAGCTCTACGATATTCTCTGGCATTGTCTGGCTCAGTTGTTATGCTTTTTTTTCTACTATAGTCCATGAGGTCCCAGTTGACCAGAGATAAAATAAAACTCGTGGGTCAATGGCAAAAGAGCAGCTTCGTGATTTGCATAATAAGCGAGTCACGATTTGGTTGAAGCCAAGATGTGTCTCGGCGATTCACATAATCCCCAGCATCCAGGAATCAAGAATCACCATCTCTAAAGCCATGAAGCTTTCTCCTGAAATTCTGTAAGAGGCCAGATGGATCTCAAGCATTCTGACAAGTTCAATCTTGTGGGCGGGAACATTCGGTGGCAATACGAAAGAAAGTTGGTAGGGTTCACCCTCACTAACGTCGATGAAATATTACTGCCTCCCCTATTTTCGTGGTGACTCGGTCTCATCCGTTATGCTCAAAGCCCATTCCCTCTCCTCCATCTCATTCATTTTATTGTCACGCATGCCTGCATGTGTGCTGGTGCTGAAAAACGGACCTCATCGGAATGTCATCGCATTACAAATCGATGGAGCCAGCATGTCCCTTGTCCACTCTGACTGTCACTGACCATGTCACCATCAAAAGATTGCTTTCGTATGACGTAGAGTTATGATTGGCCCCAAATGCCCTCAGGAATACCATCGTAAATATGTAACGAAAATATTTCAAACAAGGATTGCAGGTGGTATCGAAAACATACTTGGGATAGCAGCAACCTGAGCTGGCATAAAGCGTGTACTTAAAAAACTATGTCTACAGGAATCACCCAGTTGAATTAAAAATTGAAAGGAACTAGTAGCGAGCTCAAGATGAAAAATATTTTGATATTACGTCAGGCAAAGTTTAGAGCTTCCTGACGTATCCAGGCTCGACGAGCGCATCTGCTAGGACAACTCTACACAGGATACCTGCCTTCGCCACTATGTATGTTCTAGAATACCTTAACCCATACCCTCTCATACAGCACTGAATAATTCATAAATTCGAACCTCCACAGGCACGCTTAGCTTTTGGCGTTTCCTCAGTCGGTCTCAATATTGCTTTTTTCATATTCGCACATGTCTCATCACATGGGCTATTCACGAATACTTCCATTCTTGGTTATTCTTAGCAAGGGCTAAGGGTTGTCATAAATCCATCGTTTATTTTATCCAAACAAAAAATCTGCAATGGCTTTTATATAGTGAAGCTGTAAATCAGCCTGGCATTTCCTTCAAATACTATGTTACAGGGAGCAATTGAAGATTAAGGAAGTTGTATAAAAGCCTCTCAAGGTATGACAGAAATCGTTTGTTGTTTAGAGACAATAAAGTTTGTAAAGATAACTCACCGAAAATAGTGCCAACGCTATTTCCTATTGCTTCGGAAACTGCCCCATTGGCTAGGGCGTCGAGGCAGGCGCTAAGAGCACACGCACAAGCACTCGTACCTATGAGATATTCCAGCACCATGTTCCATCCAATAATGAATGCGATTAATTCGCCTACGGTTACGTAACTGTACATGTAAGCGCTTCCGGTCGTATGAGGCACTCTGACGCCAAATTCGGCATAGCACGCTCCTGAAACGATAAACAAAAAAATGAAAGTTAATTATTAACTATTATAAAACATACAGTGAGTCTTTGCCGAATATTTCAAAATATGTAGAAAGACATGGACCGAGGTTCTTTGGAAACAAACCCAAACAAAGACCCCCTGATGGCAGCCTGGAAGCAGGGCCAGTTTGGGGTCGCATTAGTAAAGACAGAGATAGCAAAGGTTGAATCTTTTCGTCCCAACAAGATGATCGATACTCGGTGCTTAGTGGAAGATTGCCATGAAGGAGGGCTCAAAAATGAAGGCTTTGATATGCTTCTTTATCATTTTCAAATAACAAAACGTGGAAACGTCCATGCAATAAAATATTCGCAGGGTGGAATGTCTGATGGCGGAATATTCGCTGACGAGATTTATTTGTTCGGATATGCTATGATACCATAAGTTTATGGCGTGGCTCGACAACGTGTGGTGTGGAATGCATTGATAATATTTATTAATTCAATTATTATATGGTTTCGTCGAATATTTGGACACAGAGTCGGGATGCGTTCAGAGAGAAACGAGCACATATTGGTCGCGTACAATGTATGAGAAGATCTCCGGAGTTATTCGTTGCCAAGCAGCCAACATCAACGAATCTGCCTTGCTCCTAAATTGAAGCACACGTTTCCATGATGATCAGAATTTACGGACAGCTCATTTTAGCAGAAACCCGGTGCTCGCCCTTTTCAGCCTAAGCCCAATTTTAGTCCATCGTCTATCAAGCCGCGGTCCAATCCGCCGCGTCCAATGCATCTGCTCTGCACTACAAGCGCCATCATCCCACCTCCAATTAATTGGAGATATATGTGGGATGATGCAGACGGCAAGTAATTAATTACGGAAGATGGAAAGCTGAAGATCGTCCGAGAGGGATGGCATATGCGCAGGTATATGGATACAATGTTTTATACAGAGCTGAGCTCTATGTGTACACATTTACGTGCATCATCGACGTGATAACAAGTTTAATAGGATTAATAGGAACATGCCATCGCAAGCTCTTCTTGCTAGTCGATAAATGCAATAGTATAGCTTTACGTTGGTGCGGGCCACCACATAGTGAAATTTTACAGCGACAGCAAGAAGTGTCACTGATCATTCAACAGTTGGCTCTGGTTCACAGGAAAAGCGAGCTCATTCCAATTCATTCCATGACGCGAGGAAGCTAATTGGCAGCAGTGTCCATTGAAACGAAAATTTTGTTGCAAAAAATCGATATTTTGTTCGATACGTTCGATTTAACGCTTCTTTTGGAAAAGCCCAAAAATCTGGTCCCTGCAGCGCGAAATATTGGAGGAAGTTTCTTCCGAAATCCAATATTTGTCATCCCAATTGTAAATTTTTCTAACAGTTTCGTTAAAAATGAAAAATATTGTCAAAGTAACGAAAATATTGAAATTTTTGAAAAATATTTAGTTTGCCATATATTCAACAAAATATCGACATTTTTGGTGTATGATGTGTCATTGACAAATGACAATAACAACAAAACCACCGAACCCTGCGAACTTCGTATTAAAGATTCCTGAACTTCGTTTTTTTTAAGTTTCCTTTGTCTATTTAATGAAGATACTTATCTCAGAATTCGCCATTTTCCATTATGAATAAAACTTGGGTCAGAATAATTGAAAAGTTGAAGAAACCAGTTTTCTAATGGACGTTCCTTGAGCTTTTTTTGCACTAACGGCACCGTTACTGGATGCTATACACGTCCGGATTATTCACCTTGATAACGAGTATGAGAAACCGTTATGAAAAGAAAAAAAAATCTGACTCGTCGCAGTTCTTGTTCTGCCGTAGAGATTAGGAAACCCTTGGCTAGAAACGTAATCGTCACAGACCGCGTGTAGTCAGGTTGGACTTTTCCTAATAGCCATGGCTATACCAGTCGTTATCCTTAATGTCGAATCTGCACGGATTGCAACTTAAACTGCGGCGTACTGATTGTTTTGTGAGAATCTTGATTCTCCGGAGAAGTAAATAACAATGGCTCGTCCAGCCATTCCATTGGGTCAAGGGATACAAGGAGCTGGGGAAGGTACGCGTGCCCAAGATGCATTGATATGAAAACCTCTTTATACGTCTCGAAGCAACTCTTGGAGCAACACTACGCACCCGCTGCTGTCAGTTATGCTGAAGAGTTTTATTTTGTTTTCTTGCATGGGCTTCATGATGGAAAACTACGATGTCCTTTGATCGGTCAATAGGTTAATTCATTCTGAGCATCAACAGCAGCCAAAATAATGACCGGTGGCTATAAATGAATTTTCAATGACATTAGGAAAATGAATAAAGATGAAAAGACAAATTTCGTTCGGTCGAGGGGAAGATTTCACGCGTACATTCTGACCTTTCAGGGCAATCTCTCGGGGTTATTAGTTTTACCTTATATTATTCTGGAAAGCAAAACAAAATAAGGATGAAAAAATATTCCAAGATAGTCTCATCAAGAAATATCAAAAACGTCATTCCACTGGAATGTTTTTCCCGAAGTAATATAACGACAACAATCGCCCATCAAGGACAACTGGAGTTGCTATAATATTTGAAAAAGATAGAACTCGATTATTTTATCAACGTCATATGGAATTTTTCGTCACAGTAATCCGATACGTCGAGTCATATATTTTCATGTCGTTGTGATCACATAATAGATATTTAAGAAAACAGGACAATATACTAACCGGAGAAAATGGAAGCAATGGCTGCAATAATGAAAGAGATGACGACACCTGGGCCAGCGACACTTCGCGCCACCATACCCGCAACCAGGTACATTCCTGTCCCGACGCAGGAGCCCACCCCAAGGGACGTCAAGTCTAGAGTTGTCAGGCACTTCTAAACATGTAAAAAGAAAAGAAATTGATTTTCCGGTTCGTAGACATGCACAAATAGCTTTGATCGAAAACTTCCAATCGTCACTATCGTCGATATTCTTTTTATCTTTCCATTATCGTAGAAATAAAATTCATTTTAACGTAAAAAAAAGCGTCGTTAACTTTTTTTTAGAGCATTATAAAAAAAATTGCTATAAACATTTAAACGACGAAAATAAAGTCAATCGTATCTATAAATTCGTATCGAGAGAGCCTTCTGTATACATTGATTCATAAAAACGGTATGTTCGCCATTTTCGTATATAAATCTCTAAACGATATCTGACCGATTCGTCAGACGAAAAAAAAATGAAAAAAAATTGAACACGCGGGTGAACACGAATCCAGAAACTGTGTGATTGGTACGGTTTTTTTTACGTGAACGCCAAATGGGGATGTAAAAGTAGAAAACGTGTTAAAAATTTGTTTCATCGTACGAAGCGTCTTACATTCCTTTTTTTTATTTTATACATAATGTGTTATGAAAACGTTTTTTTTTGTCATCCGGACGTTGCTAAGGGTGTATTTTCAACGAGTTTATGTTCGCTCGGTTTCATCATGAAAACGGGGGCGAAAAAAGATATGCCACGCGATTCATTCACCGCTGTGGCAATAACGGCATGTTAACATGCTCGTATTCATCACATATCAAGGACTTCCAACCGAGTTTTTCCTTCCTAGCGTTTCGCAGCTTGAGCACATAAATCCCACAGTGCTCGAACGCTACAACACATGCTCGATCATACAATACAAATTTCTCTAGCCCTTCACGAAATAATTTGCAAATATTCAGATTGAAAATGAAATTTTTAATTTAAGTTTTTATTTGTGAAGCTGACACGATTACTCCACCGAAATTTACGGGTTAAACGAATATAGTGCCTTCACCTTGGCCCATGCTATTGCTGAGCTTTGTGCTTCTTCAATAATTGCATGCAAAGCTGATAAAAATGACAAGTGAACTAATTGCGACAACCGATTCGTATCGTTCTATCGACGTAATAATGTATATTCAACCATAAATTTCAACATGTTTTTTTTCGACAAATGTAAAAATCCGTGACATCGCATTTCCATGGCAAATATACAGAAAAATAGGTCGCAGTTTTGGGAGATCTGAATGCACGGAATATTCAAAAGACGCGGGAGCCATCATTCAAATATTCATGCGGTTATTTTTTTTTTTTTTTGTACTTTTGTCGATTCATGGTTCGGTTATTCCATACGAAGCTGTTTAAAATAATAAGTAAACAAATTGACAACCGATTCGTATCGTTCCATCGACATAAAAACGTTTTTTTAACCACAAATTTTCGCATGTTTTTTTTTTCAACAAATGCAAAAACCCGAGACATCATATTTCCATCGCAAATAATCCGAAAAATATTTCGTAGTTTTAGGAGATTTGAATGCACGGAATATTCAAAATCGGGTATTCATCGGGTTATTTTTTTGTTGTATTTATCGATTAACGGTTCGGTAATTCCATACGAACCCTGCATCGATTTACTCAATTATTACAACAAAATCTGTGTACGAGTGTTTTGCAAAATTTGACAATCATTTAAGCAGCGCCAAGCAGCAATTTCAACGAAATACCGTCAACGAACGATTCCGAAAACAATATACCGTGATTACGAAGATGTGCTCATATATTCCTTATCTAGTGAAAAGTTGCTGTACTCTGCGTGATATTGCCGACAAACATTTGACGGAAAATGAGAAGCGATAAAGGCGAAAATGAGGAAACGAAGGATGTCGAGGAAATGAGGCAAATTCGATAGTCTCGTATTCGCAAAGTTGGACCAGTTGCCGTTCCATTGTTGCCAGAAAGATAAAAAGAGCAACTCCTGAAATTTTCAATTTGCTATATGTTTATATATCGCCACACAGCTCCGTATCCTAAAACATACAATATAAAGACTCCTCTTTTCACTACACACATAAGTTTTGCGAGACACATGGCGATATTGTGCAAGATTCACGGCTGAGAAAACTTTCCTGCTAAACTTTGGCACGCGAGGAGAATGGCGTTGGTATTCCATTACGAACCTGCCCATACATTTTATGTAATGTACATAAATAAGAAACAAAGGCCCTTCCGAATTTTCATTTTTGTTCTTGGTTATTTATAGAAGGCTGGACCGTAGTTGCCGGCTGAATTTAGTGACGAAATCATCGAACGTTTTTTCAACTTTTCAACAAAAAAACAAAAACGAAAGCGACGAATAAACTTTTTTCTCATGACGAATATTTAAGCGAACGTTCGGATCGAATAGAAATGAAAATTTCTACGTCGCCTATAATCACGGTCACATGTTTGAGGTTCGAGTGCGACATGGACTAATTATGTAGTTGACTGATGAGTATAGGACAGACGTTATTTGTGCGCAGGAGCCCGGCGTACACTTGCGACGTGTTTGGGGAATTCTCACTCTTTCATTATCCAAGCAGCCGACAACTAACCAACCGATTACAAACTTGAACCTCAGACCGTATACACTCGTGCTAATTCAGCACCAGCAAAATCTTCAAAATGTTGCCATTCCATGATGAAATTGTTTCCGGGCATTAGTCAACGTTGCTAAATACGCCGATGCCTGTAGTTTGTAATCCCATCGGGAGAAAGTTCATTGTTGCTGAACCTGTCGAGATTCCCTGCAGCCCTTGATGTCTGAGTTTAAGCAAATTCGCACTTGTGTACGTCTGTCGACGTGAGAACACCCGTGGTCCGCTAAAGTTTATACAAATAATGTTATTTTATAAGAAACAGACCAACCACTCAACAAACAGATGAATGAATTGCATATTCGCACGAACTGTAATAATTCCGGATAGAAACATTCGATTGGCAAAAAAAAAAATAGTTTTGGATTTCCTGACATGAGGCCAGGATCGGTATGACATTAATAGAGCAAATTCCACGCCAGTGTCCAACGTTTTCTTCAATTGTTCATTCTTGTTGATCATTCCGATGGAGAAATGGCGATCCTATGCTAACTGCGAATATTTCAGTCGTTGAATTCGACAATCGGTTATGTCGAATCTATTACGTCATCTCATTCAGTTTACGTCTCTATAGAGACGGTTATTATTCATAACACGTAATAATCCATCCGCGTAACATATTCCACGTTTCTATGAAAAAAAAAATGAGTATTTTGGCTAAGAGAAGCAAAAGTTATTTTTAGAAACGAAAACATGAAATTTTACTTTTAAAATGAGTGCATCTTTGTGGTCATGGTAGTGCAATTCATGCGACTACAATTTAATCACTGGTGCATATTTTTTCCTAGAGATAATTCCACAAACTAACAGGAACACGTTAGCTTTGTGAAATTTCATCGAAACAAAAATTTCTATGATTTTCTGTTTTTGCAAAATATGGGATTTCCGAGAACCTGTGACAGCGCACCTCCCTATACACACATGGGTCTGCGGTGTCCTGCTGTTTTTTTTACTGAACTCGTTCGAAAATCAGAAAAAATGGAGAGAAGTAATGCTCGACCTATAGAAAGAAGCCTGCACTGGGTGATGGATATTTTTTCAATTATTATTGTTATTTAATGGTAATCGCTACGAAAAACGTGAATTTTACGTCATTGGCTGAATGGGCTAAACAGCCCAGACCTATGCAGTGTGTCTACGGAGAGTTGATGTTCCTTTTTTTCTTACGAGTAAATAATTTCGTTAATTCGAGTAATTATGAGATGAAATCTCATGGTTAGGAAAAATTACGAGGCTTTTTTGTATGAGGCAGCAAGAATTTGGAGGGAAATCAAATTTATCTGAAATGGAGCAGTCTCTGTAATAAAAATTGTTTTATCGTAACTTGACGGCCGTATCATTTCATTAACGGTGCAATGCTGTTACTTGCCATTTATCCATACATGTCTGTATATAGTGGTTCGTTATTGCAATTTGCGTACCGATGCTCGATCTAATTCAACAACAGAGATGGAAGTTTCGCTTATGAACACGAACAATGCCCCACACATACATCAGCAACCGTTAAGTCTATGCTACAATCACCCACATCTTCGCCACCCTTTCTCACGTACGAGACGAACGTGGAGGGCGTAATTCGCGAGCAATGTTCTCTAGGAATTTCAATCGTGTACGGCTCGCTTTTGCGCTTCAAATTCATTGTCAGCTTACCGAGAAATTCCACGCTCAGTATACGGAACTCGCTTGCAACTAAAATAAGTAATCATAACATTATCTATTGAAAATTACGAATTTGAAATCACTATGCATTTGCTAAAAATGCTCGCCGGGACGATACACGTATCAGACAACTATGACGCCATAGTATTATTTTCTCCACACAATAGTATATCTACGCTTCTTGCTAAACAGTTTTACACACTTACCATCTGTCGCGCCAGAAAGTCATTAAATTATAAACGAGTAATTCAATTGAACTACTCGTAAGAGTCTCGTTGCAATAGAGACATTATTGAGTGGGCGACTTGGTTGGTGATTATACAGACAGGCAGTAAGCTCATTGAATTATAAATGCGACTATCTCTCCGAGTCGATAACTGCAAACATACGGGACTGAAAAGCAACTATCATATTTCCCACGTCAATTTGCAATGTGATCGATCCCAAGAATTTCATTTAAAATATCCCATGCCAACCATACATTGAGAATGTTTTACGAGGAAGAAAATTATGGTTTACTTTTTTCAATAAATTTCGGCTGATGGAAAATACGATGGGAAGACGTTTTAAGAATTTTCTCAAAGGTTATCATCGTTTTGGATGAAATTTAGTGCTCAGCTGCCTGTTTCCATATTCATATTTATCGAACCACGTGGAAACCTGCGTGGGAAGCAGTCACCAAAAATGATGAAAATTTGTTTGGATTCGCCCGTTTGCATGTTTAGGAACTGCGAAGCTGACTGCCGGAAATGTTTTCGCAGATTTCGGTACATCGATGGGAAATATGCGTGTAGGATGATGAAATCAATGGATTTAGGAATGTGTTCGCTTTCGTATTCCTGGTTGGCAAAAATAAGTGAAGGCCGGAAAAAAAACCGATATGTTTCGGGATGGATGAAGTTTGGAATGGAAAATTCGTTTGATCGTGACCTAGTGCTTTTTCGTTTGCAACGTTTTTTTTTTAATCCGGGAAACCGAGAGGTTTTTCTTACCTGTAGTTTCTGCTTTGAGTCGACCGGATGTACGGGCTCTGGACCAGATCGCTGTTGATCACCTTGCATGTTCTCGATCTTCTTCGTCCGGATGAGCTTGCCGAACAGCTCCAGCCCCTTGTCACGATCCATCACCTCGAACTTCATTTTTTCTTTAAAACTGGAACGAAAACGGTGGCGATTTGATTAAGAATAATGATATTAGTCGTGAAATTGTGGCTCCTCGATAGGAAGAACCTCGACGTTTCTCGAATATACAAAAGGTCTCGTAAAATGAGACAACGTTTTTTTTTTCATGAAAATGTCTGGTTTGCCGCAATGAGCCCTTGCCCTCGCAGTTTCCCGTGCTTAATATCGTTGCAAAGTGTTAGTGCCTTCCTACTACCCTCTACGAAATTAATCTGCCTCTAGCGTATCTGTATATATGACAAACCGTCGCTCAAAAGAGCACTTGGCAGTTCTGTATCCAACTGAATTTCATCTCGAAGGACTGGCAACGTGGCTTTATCATTTCTCACGAAAGCAAGATACGGGTTGGACTTCCATAAGGTGTACCAGACAAATTCTTTGCAATAAACTCGTTCCGACACACCCGAGTTTTTTGTCGAATCCTCAAACGCTGCGTCAGGCACGAGAAGCTCAACATTACAAATGTTTCTCGAAGCTCAGGAGGCTGAGTCCTCGAAAAGCACTCAGGAACCGAATCATTTCCGAACTGTGACTGTAACGATCTGTTAATCGTTTTTTCCTTCGATGTTTTCGGTACCACAAAAACAAAATTAACCCAAAGGACGAATGGCGAGAAATTCGTGAAAGAAATCCTCGTTTCTACGAACCCCTAGACCCTTCGCGAAAAACGAGACAAGAAAAGCATAGAAAGTGGTGGTTTCGAAACTTTTTGAAATATGAAAATTGGAGGCACGCTAAGAATTCATGTTTTCAGACAAAACCTGTGAAATAAAAAAGCCGCGTTTATCTTTCTCTTATTCAGCATATTGTCGACAAAAGGCAGAGAGAAAAAAGAAAAAGTTGACAGAGCAGGAAGCCCAGCACAGAAAAATAAAAGTATAAAAAAAAACTGGGATGCTGCAAAGAACGTAGTCACTGACAACAGCCACGTTTGTCGGTTGCATGGAACGTGTGTTGGTGCAGCATATGTAAAAGCTCGTTGTGTCGCGAGTGAGACAGTCTCACGTCAGTCCCGAGGCCAGAGAACTCGTGCGACTATACATCGTCAAGCCAAAGCGACCCTCCTTCGTTTCGGACATTTCGACGTTACCGTAAGACAAAACACGCGACTCTACGTTCAACACGGATTAATTATTCTTGTATATCATGTGACACAGTGCCCACTAAGCAATAACTTATCCCTTGTTAAATTTTATCATTGAAACAAGAGGAAAAATTTAGCAGACCCGGAGGGAACTAATTTTCAAAAAAGTAAAGAGTGACAGGTGGAATCTCGATATAAAATCCTAAGCGTACGAGGCCATGAAACATCGAAAAACACATACACACACGCACTCACAAGAAACAGTGTTTGTAATTGTTCGACGTGATCTTTTTGTAGAAAAAAAAAGGCGATGTGTTGTCACAAGAAAAAATACGCAGAGCCTCATCTACTTAATTGGACAGACCCCCTTCCTCATTACAACAATGAACGCCATCTACATTTCATCCCGTTTTTAATCCCACAGGCCAGATAAATACGAGAAAGTGCAAAACTACGTGAAAGGCAAAAGGGTAATTGCGAAGGGAAATGAAACTTTAATAGTCGACAAAACGTCGGCGGTAACGACTTTATGGAAGTTTTCGGGGAGGTTTACCAACTCGTTCACTAAGAGAGGTGGAACCCTTCCATGTTGCGTGCGTATGCAGGGGAGGTCAGCTTTTCCCATCGACACGAAACAAGGCTTGCCCGATCGGGGGGAAGAAGGCTTGTTACCGATCGTATCACACGTGATATTAAACAATTATAAACATGAATGAAATTTGGAGACGCCGTCGAGGAAATTACTGAATAAATTACGCAAAATTTTTTTTTCGTTACCAATAATTTCAAAACTTTCTCGATGCGAATCATTTTTTATCCAGAAATTTTAATTATTGGGAAATATTTCAAATTGGATGACCGATTGAAAATTTGACAAAATATTCATCAGACTATCAAATTCGAAATAATTACGTTTGATTATAATTCGATACATTAAAATACGTCGACAAAAAAATGTGGAAATAAAAAAAACGAAACACGTTTCAAATCGTAAGATACATTTTATATACCGAAATGAATAATTGGTTTGATTGTATATCGCACTAAAGGCATTTCAGGGAGACATTCAGTGGACTTTTTCGTAGTGGGTGTTGTCGAAATGGTTCCATCATGTATCATTTGCATGCATATATACATTTTGACACGTAACCCAGACTCTCGTGATACGATTGATGCAATTGATGATGACATCGAGCCAATTAGTCGAGTACCAATCAAATACGATTTGAGGCTGATTAATCAGCATTTGTTGGATCAAACACTCATAGTGGTGTTGGTGGGGTTCGCTTAAATTGGATATTTAAAAAAGTGCGTGATGCAAACATGGAAAATATGAAATGATTCAATTATTTCATACATTTTTTCAATTTCAATCAACGCACATTTTAATAAAGCGTCAGATTAGTTCACAATAATAAAAAACGGTTTTTCTCACTCATTAGTAGCCAATTAGAATAATTTCGAGGTATTCGTCCCTCGAGAAGTAGCCACTATTTTTAATTAGCTCTAGATTCAATGGGATTCCTGATATAAATATGCATCGAAGTAATTGATGAGAAGGGGCATACATTTTGTAATTTAGTTCTATTGTTTTGGCACGATGCGCGAACTACGTGTGCCGAATGAACGAGAAAGGCTTCGTGCGAGCTATGCACAGTTTTGTTCTTCATAGTGCGAGCGACTACCATACATACGAGCGAACTTCTAACAGCTAAAAAGTCTTTGCTCAATGACCTGAAGATGTGAAATCGCGTAGGATGGGTCGTTCTGCTAGCAACCTGCCAAATTCCACGTGTATGAAGCACACAAGTCTCTGTGTCAAGCCTGTGAGAGTTTCAACACGAAACTCGTTCGCTGGTCAGGCGTAATTCATTCACGAATGAATTACGGTCAAGTTACCAAGGGACATGCTCGGTCACGGAGGAACACAATCCACACTAACCAGAGTCAGAGGAGCCGAAAGTGAAACTTCATGGATATGAAAAAAGAATGAATAAGCACTGGGAGGACTTTTGAAAAAATCAGAGTATGGCAAGGCTCGCGCTAGTTTTCCCTTTTCAAAACTCTGCGACTACATTCCTCGTCGCGTGAGATCAATTTTCGTCACACAGCCACCATGTGCATACACTAAAAGAATTTCCCTCTTAAATAGACTTTATTCCCGCTAGTTACAAAACTTGTTAATGAGTTTTTTTTTATTGCTGCTCACCTCGATCACTATAAAATGTGAATTTCCATCGGTGCATAGAAAAGTTGGCTAGTGCGAGAGTACAGAGATTGATTATTCGTTCTATATTTACAGCTCAGAAAAGTGTCTGCAAAGAAAATAAATGACGAGCGAAAAGTTTCAAATTGCTTCCTTAATTTTTCACACGCCGCTCGCCTCTCGTCACACAATGAATTATGTTTTTTTTTTTTTTTTAATTCTGATCAACCAGAAAAGGAAACTCAAACATTCCAACATGAAAAAAAAAAAAATCACCAACAAAGTTCACGTTTTCCTTCCATCCCCGACTCTGAACTTATCTCTCGAGGTAATTGCGAAATCTATCAGCATTTAGTGGCAAAAACACGTGTGAACATATGGTTAGACTGAGAAATTGTGGTTCATAGTTTTGTTGTTTTGTCGAGTGTTTGGCATTACGCATCGCTTGCCATTATCTCGTCCTCCCCTGTACTTTGCATTCTCCATATTAAGTGGGATGAGAAACTAAGCGAGTCCTGAGATTTAGTTAGCTCTAGGCTGTGGCGCACGCGAGCATCGATCGATGCTTGCTTAAAGCGTTTGACATCAGCGATTCAACGAAGAGCTCAGTCAGTGGTGTAGCTCGGTGACATATGCGGATGCTACGTAGAGACCGTTCAATGTGCATAACGAGTTCTATACGCGCATGGATACGTGCTGGAGGATGAAGCGGATTTTCTTTCGCGCGTCACCTTCCTGTTTCGCATTATAGACGCACGGGAAAAAAAACGCGCTTCAGGGTATCGATAGCAACGAGCTTTTATAGCCGAAGTGACTATGAGGAGAAAGGGCTCCGAATAAATCCATTGGAGGCTCAATTATGATTTAGGAAATGGTGCGTTTAACCAAGGGAACGTGATTCATCAAAATGCTTTTATTGGAGAAGTGATTATGTTTCTACCGGAACGTGGCGACTCGTGCAGATCGTTGGAAAACTCAACGTCAGGACGCAATAATGCGAGTTCTTGTAAAAAAACAGTAAAGCGTGTTTTTATTCTATTCAAATTACGACGTCGCCTATTCGCTTGTTCCATGCCCAGCAGCCTCATTTCTTATTTCCTTCAACGAGGGTAATGCTTTTATAGTTACCTCGTGCCGCCGCACTAGCATCACGTCATCCCCAGCTTTGCTGCATACGTTGATAGCCATTATTGCTTATGCTCGATATAGAGAGAAAAAATGGGACGCGAGGATGAACGCGAGTAAGGCGGAAGTCGTAATGGCATCTTGAGTCAAGTTTGTCATTTGAATCGAGGCAATTGAATCCCTCCAAGCGGAAAATGGCAATATTCATAACTTTTTTCATGATTGTTATGGGTTCTTACGAATAGTACGGGAGTGGGTCAATAATTTGGCGATGAGAATGAACCAAGAACCGTTGAAAAACCTAAAGAGCTTGGCCACTAATAGTCCGTCAATTCTGGAAGATGTTTTTTTTTCTCTTCGCTTTTTCCGCCGGAAAAGCCCCACCGTCACGTCACGAGAAAGAAGCAAAATGCTCGAAAGAATTAGGATCGCTCGGCATGAAGGATCCGCACACCGGTCTCCCTCCGTAAATGAGCGGCCGAATTCTTTTTATTCACTCGCTTGATCACCATTCTTCCAATTAAGAGCTAATTCGTTGGATATAAACGAAAAATCTCTACAAGCACGGACATTAAACGAAAAGCAAGAAAGAACACGAGTCCTGCTAATTCGTTGGTTCTCTTAATATCGGTCGATCAGTCCCATACAGGTCGGCCCCACGTTGATCGAGAGTCTTGCCGATGAAATACTGAAACGATATCTACAACCATGCAAGTGCTGTCGAATTATTTTCAACCTCCAATTAAAATTTACACACGCGATCGATTTGGAAGATCAAATAATATGGTTCTATTTAATTAAATCCTTAATCACTGGGAGCCAATCACATGTGATGGAGCAATCGATGTGCGTCGCTTCAGTCATTGTCAAAATTAAGCTGTTGCGAGTGAGCTCAACACTTGGTTGGGTGACCGTTTAGGCAAGGCAGTTTGTATGTCTTTCAACCCTCCGACCTAGACACAGATGGCTCTGGGCTGTCCAGCCCATTCAGCCAATGGCGTGAATTTCCCGTTTTTCGTATCGATTACCATTGAATATATAATAATAAGAAAATTAATTTTTATCCATGACTGAGTGCAGGCTCTCTTTGTATAGATCCAGAAATACTTTCCTGAATTTTTTAGATTTTTTGGACGAGGCCGAGTACGGTAAAAAAAATAGTGGGACCCCCCAGACCCATGTGTGTCTAGAGAGGTGCACTTCTTTATCGACGGTTACAAATGCTAACTTAACCGGTACAGAGTACAATTGCGAAGGAATATTTCCTAGAGTATTACGAACTTGGATTATAATAGCGATAATGATTTGTTCCTTTTAAATATTTTTTTATGAATTAATTTCAACGTCAATGTGCATGAAAATGCAAAAATGTATGGCCCAGCCCCCCGGCCGAGTCAGAGGCATAGTGCTTTGCATATCAAAGTTAAAGTGGAGACAATGAAAAACGAGGGGAAGAGAGAAAAAAGGGAAAGGAAGGAAAAAGAGTTGTAGAGAGGAGGAACAACAAAAGATTCTCGACCGACGCGATTGTTGGGTATATATAGATCGCATTTGATCCCGGGAACTCGTTTCCGGAAACCGGTAGATCGAGGAAAAAAAATAATGGAACGAAAACGTTTCTGCATTTTTTTAATTCTCATACTCGTGTTTTTTCTTTTTATCGTCTACTCCAGCTTACCGTTTTTCTACAGTCCTCGCGATTGAAAAACATTTTTTATTCAATAAGCCGTAATTGATGGCCCACAAAAAAAAGAGGATTTCCTGAAGCGATGCCGCCTCAGCAGTATGATTCAAAAACAAGTAGAAAAAATTGTATCGTTCGTGAAAGTTGTATCGATTCATGAGTCAAAACGAGAATAATGTCGAAAGAAAAATAAAAAAAATGTCTGTCCGCACTGAAACCTCGCCAAACTTTGTCCCCGGATCGCCAATTTTTTTCTCTAACTGGCTTTTGCAGTTTCACTCCTCCGTTAACAATGGATACATTTATTTAAAACCCTGCAAACGTTTTATCGTGAATATTCCACAGCACTGATCCAGGGACTGTCCGGAATGACACGAGAGAAATTCATTACCTGCTCACAATAATAGCGAACAATATACAACCGTGGTGGCTCAGCTACCTTCTTCGTGTCAACAGTCGAAAATTCCTGTTAACCGAGATCAATGGTAATCTCCTGTATCATTCATCGGTTCATGGGATGCGACCATGGATTTATGGAGACGGGTCGTCGTTGTTCCTGAACAACAATATATAATGACAAATGAAATGAATTCGGAAATTTGTTCGATCACTCGATTCTGTATCCATTCATACATTTTAATAATTCAACCAGTTTTCAATGATCATGGTGATCCTCTAACCCTTATTCCTGTCTGTTCACGTTTGATGCAATTAAGCCGAATGGGATTGGCGATGTGTCCCTTCCCAGATCTCTATTTAACAACTTTTTTTCTTCAATGTCCACGTTTTTTTTTATCAACAGAAACAATTATTTGTTCAGAGTAATTTATCTCAATTATATCCCCTAAATTCGTATACTATACGACTCGTTAGAATTCAGAAGCAACGAAAACGAGTCCAATCTGAAGTAAAGATACGCGCCGTAACCCACCTTCGATATGTACGCGTTTTTTTCAAATAATTAAGTACGGGGCAGACTATAAACCTTGTCGGAAGGGATGCCAAGGAGAGGGGAAGGGAATCGAGTACATCATTTACTGAATTTTAGCATGAAATCGTTGTATCGCACGGCGGGGTGATCTGAGATAGCGATAAACTTCTGTGAATATTGCCTACTATATACCCGCCTCTGTGTACATTTAGGGTGCATATAAAAACGCGTGAAAGTCGCTCTCTTCCTACTTCTCCTCGTTCGACTCTTATCCACGTACACGTGTTAGAATTCGATGTACAAATCGATGCACACTTCATCTGAACTGTAAACTATTTTTATTCCCAGAACAACTAGGCTATATATAGCTAAACAGAGTTCTTTGTCGACGAAAAATATTAAATATGAAATTAACTGTTCATCCACGCCCCCCGAAGAGCCAGAAGTCTGGGCTGATCTCTTGTCGTGAAAAATGGAGAGAACGCAGCAAGCTTTGCGGTTTTTTTTCAATTTTTACCGGGGCAGCTCAAAATTAAAAACTACAAAGATCTTTTTGAAATGTTGCAGTACACATTATTTGTATTTATTCTCATTGCAATTTTTCATGCACATCCTTTATGATTTAAAAAAAAGATTGGATGTCCATAAAAATTTCATTAATTTTATGATGAATACTTCAAATGTCGTTGTGGACTTGCGATGCTTCGTTTCTCCCTCGAGCTTTGGTAATGCGAAGAATCAATTATTCCGTGATAGGACAGAGCGTAAAACGACTAATAAAATGTTTTCACTGTTTGCGTTATTAAAATTTGAGTGATTCGCGGAAATGGAAGAAAATTGTTTAGACTGGAGCTTAGTTATTTATCAACATCGACTGCGGATTTTCGCAAATCATTTTATCCTCTCGGTAGTTTTTTATCGACAACCCAATGGCAAGCAAATAGCAAAACATTTCCATCCGGTCCATGCGTTCGATCCCTCAAGCCATCATACACAGCCAACAAGGATAGATACGGAAACGATGAAGGACCGAGGATCGGAGGCAAAACTAGTAGTACAGAAGCGTACTGGTCGGACATGCCGCTCAAACAAGAGGGAAATCGTACCATTTATCGATTACTGCAACAGCACGAGCTCCGGTTATCTCTCCACTCAAATCTGTATACACAGCTCTAACTACAAATGGCTATCCATCCTATTGCAAGACTAATTCAACACGAAATTAATTGATTTAATTTGTCAATAAGTATGTCGCATTTGGTATCCGAGTCGACGTAGATAAAAGTATTATTTCAAGTGTGATATACGAGAATCTTATATACATCGCGTATTTCCTACACACTGAGAGAACGATTTATTTATATGTACCAGGATTTGTTAACTGCTACCAAATGTAAAGTTAGATACGACGAAATGAATGTTTTTGAACAGTTAATGAATCGTTTATTCGACCCTCTCGAATTTGTCTCAAATGAACATTTTTTAATCGTTAATAAATTATTCATTCAATAAAACGTAAACTTTGTTGATAGCAAGTCAATTTGATGACCATAAACATCTACTGAGTTGAGGGAAATGAAAGTGATCGAACAAATCATTATCTTCAAGGTAATGCTATGCCTATGAGATTGGATCGTGATAACAAAGATATTTTTTGACCATTAACAAATTTTGTAACAGTTAATGAATGTTTGAGTGAACGTACCGGCTAAATATATTTCGTTTGTTATAAATAAACTGTTCTCTCAGTGTAAGCACGTTTGGGACAACAATACGTCCGAAGTCTCTCTCAGATTTCGAGCAGAACCTTTCCATTGTTCCTTAATATTTAACTGGCACTCTGAATCTTGAAACTCATAGATTTGAAAAATAATATTTCGAACCGAGCGTGACTCGCAGCCCAATCGAGCATGTGGGTTTCGGTTCTCATAGTGTGACCGTTCGATACTTATTTATTATTCTTATCACTGAATACATTGAGGGTTCGGTAAAAGCGTATACACCTCATGGCAACTGTGTTCCCTACACATACAAATTTTCTTGGCCAATGTCCAAAACGAAAAGTTTATTTCACGCCAGCTGTGAGTTTGCCGACATGGCAACTTCCACTTGGCTGCAAGGATTTGTAGTTACCACCAATATAGGCTGAAGTGTGCTGCAGAGGCGAGACCTTCGCTTGCAGCAAGATTATGACGTGGCCCTTATTTGTGTTCAACGAAAATAGGAAAGTGAATATTTTGGCGGTTTGTTCTCATTTTCGGACGCTCCAAAATACCAAAACACAACTCCCATCACGTTCTGTACTTGTGCTTCTATATACAGGTCATCCGAGTCACTGTGGAGACTGCTCGATCATGTAAAACCATTTGCCCAAAGTCGACCGTATGTTGGAACAGAATTACTCCGTGTGTATCGTTTCCATTGGTAACGGCGACCCTTGCATACACAACCGCAACCCAATTTCACCTTTTCCCGGGTTCCTGTTACCAGCATTATTGCTTTCATTGTTGTTCTTGTAATCGTTATGGAATAACATGTATTTCTCGTAGTTCCTTGCTGGTTAATAGACTCCGAGGTAATATTTGTACTTCCAGCACTTGAGCCTAATATTTCGTACGGAGGGTTGATGAAAAAAAAAATTTTAATGTAAGAAAATAATGAAGAACTGATTGTTTTTTTTTTTGGATTCTGAACGCTGCAGCCTCCGGAGCAAATTAAGTTTTTACATTACAACGAATTTAAGCAACCAGCCAGGGGCTTTTGGGATGTGTTCCGTAGTATAAAAACCGACCACACTTAACGTCATAATAAAGAAGCTTCGGCCCTTGAATTTACGAATCCACCCTCGAAAAGATCGCGTCCATCTAGGGCTCGAGAATTCGACTTGCTTTTGTAGCGAGTTTTGGCTCTTATAGCCGTAAGGAATCGTTAACTTTTACGTTGAATTATCCTGATGCTTCGAACACGAAAGACAAAAAGAAACACATTATCCTGTTAATCCACGAAACGGAGGATTAATTTACCGGTGAAACAAGAAAACTTGTAATGCGCTGATTTTCTTACAGGCCCTCCACTCGATCTTCTCTCGAGAATCTCGTCGAAATCCGAACGTGGCAGAACGTACGTGATCTTAATTCAACGAGATTTCTACTAATGGCTCGCCCCACGGGCTTCCAATCGATTGGTATGTGGATGGTCGATGCTGCGGACTTCGTCATCCAATACGCTGGGAAAATGGAATTACGTCTTAAATCATGTACATGCGAAGTCTCGACTCTTTTGAAACGAGAATCGGACACATGAAATATTTCAGAGTCCTAGAAAATACGCTGAATATAGCGAAAAGGTTAATCAATATTTAATCCTCAATTCATCATTTAAAAGCTTCGGAAGATCGAGAACTTGACAAATAAATCCAATAGATATTCCGCTCACAATATAATTTCATAATGCCACTTATCATTTCAGGACCAGCTTCATCTCAGCCTTCTGTTTGTACTGTATTTTTGCTTATCTTCCTTCATCCCTTCACGACCCCAACCTTAATACGTTAACGATGAACACTCCTGGATGGGGACGAAGACCCTTGGGAGGAACACTGAACTTTCCGTTTTGCCAACATCGACCTCTGCGGCCCGGAGGCTAAGGATCGTAAGCAATTCCGCATTTTCCACTGGCCGAATGGAAACCATATGAAAATTGATCCGTCAATTTATCGAGTCGCAACAGTTCTGGACGTAAGCCAATCGAAAATATCCAAACTCACTCGCATTGAATTTCCCCAAGTTTTATTGACAAATCCGTTAAACTCTATGGCATCATGATGAATATTGCATTCTCTACATTTCTGTCCTAATGCGAGCTCTCGGTCGCTAATTGATTCCTCGGCGAGTTCCATTGCGATAATTATAGAAATTTCGGGTTCTCCGGGAAGCAATCAATCGCTCCACCCGATAAATCGCTGAGAGAGGAGACCGACCCCAGGTTCTTAGCCGCAGGGAACCTCGTTCGAGTTCGAATGCTCTTCCACTTTGGATCCAGTCACATTCTCGATGTGAACAAAAGCGAAGGCGAATTAGAGCATGTTTGAGGAGGATTTGTTTGTCGTTCGTGAGCAAAATCCGAAAAGGGGACATGGCGAATGGAGTCTGAACCCAACAGCAAGTAAATATATATCAACGCAATAATTAAGTGATTCCTGTTTACGAAATCCATAAAATAAGCGATTCAATGAATGAGCATGGGGATTCAGTTCGTCTACAGAATATGAATATCATCGGAATCCTTATTAACAAAAATTACAACCTACATTTATGCTTGACACCAAAATTCGCCTTGAACTTGACAACTCGGTTCTAACGAAATCCACGATTTTCTTACTGAATTCCAGTATGTCCAGTTTTTATCGATTATTTGTTGTTTTCAATATCAAACTGATTTTATCACGTTGAAGTTTGCATCGTTAGAATGCAACGATAATCCTTTTTTTTGCCAAAACCCATTATTTATATTCATAATTTAATTACCATGATAAAACAAACGGTTTTTGCCCCCAGAAAAATATATCGGCTCGAAAAATTCGGATCATTTTAAAAAATGATGAAATTATCAATATAAATAAACATATTTCATTGCATCGCAACGTTGCAAACTTCACCACCTAAATAAACAATAGTTGAAGGGAAAACTTGACTCCAAGTAACCGCGTGGCGATGTTAAACTTTTTGTTTTTCTAAAAAGTCATAGGCTTCATTATTTTGAGTATCATGACGATTATTTCTTTTTCCTATACTGATTTGGTGGCGAGTGATAATCAGCGATTTGTTGTGCCATTGATTACGAATTGATCGGATTCGAAATCGCGGGGCGTCGAATCATAAAAAGGTCTTATCAACTACGTGTAAGCAATTATGACCGTTATTGACACGATCCAAGGGACGTGTGAAGAAACAATTAGTTCCTATTGTGTTTGTCTAGATTTTGTTAATGTTTCTACTGCTTAATTTTGTGCTGAGAACGATTCTGTGCAGGCCTTCGGCTCCACGTTTTTTCATTGATGTGCCGGTTTTTATGGTTCAATGATATCGATCGATGCCAGTTGATTAGGGTGAGTGGCGATTCAGCCGGTATTTTTTGTGTCAGGATTCCATTTTTTTCTGTATCTGACTGATCCTAAAAACGTCATCAATTTTCTGTAGGCCATCGTTTGTTTTTCATGCAATAAAGAGCCATTAACGTTTTCTGAGCTGAAAAAAAAAATCTTCATGGTTTTTGTCACAGTAACTACGGAGTCGGACTCAAGGATTTGACTGGAAAGCCATCCATCATCCCTGTGCACGATAATACATACAGGATGTATAAGAAAAAGGGTGTCAGTTGAGAGAATTGCCATCAGCAAATCTACGCCTACGGTGTCGCTGGATCGAGCGGACAAAATGATGTGCCGTGATATTTTTCCGGTGAATGCGATTGCTATACACTTTGGGGCGCTTGTCACTCTCAAGACGCATGGACTCTTCGAACCCTTTTCACCATGGGTCCCGAAATTGCCGTCGGAAGTAGACGAAAGAAGTATAAAAAAAAAAACGGTGACCTGGAGACAAAGTGAGAAATACGAAGAGAGGACGAAAAGAAAATCGAGGGAGACATACGGAAAGATTAGAAAAACACACAATGCTGATGAACACCTCAAAGTCCACATTTCCCTCCGAAATCCACGAGGAAACCAAATCGAAATAATTTGAATAAATATTTACAAACATACAGATTGCTCGACGTGGAATTCATGGGAAAAAAAAACCTCAGCAAACTTGACTACACGATGGAGACTAGCTCGGAAGGATTGCGATGAGTAAAAATGATGATGTCACGACGGAAAAGTCACAAGCTGTGCAGCTTGCTCCGACCACCGTAAACTCTTTCTGCCTTTCGGTCACCATCCCCGACCAGAAGCTTTCCCCAAGCGATTTTCGATATCTGATAAGGCGGCTATAAACGTTCTTATCGCTTCCTTAACCTATTGGTTATCAACATATTTCCACCCATTCCCGAGACTTCGATCGTCACTTCCCACATCCATTCTCTTATTTCCATGCACTATAGTTAAACGTATAACGTGCAACAGGCGATCAAATTTCGTCATTCACATCATCATCGTTTTTTTTTTCGTTTGCTCGATGATACTTGTGATGTTTTGATAGATGAAAAATGCATATTCTCGCAAGATACGTTGCAAAGTAGAGGAGCGGTGAGAATGTTGACGATGAGATTAAGGGGTCACAACGATGCTCGAGATATCCGAGCGGGCGGATGAGTGGAGGAGAACGTATAGGCACAGCCAGCTAATCACATGTACAGTGTTCGACATTCAACGATTCAGGAATAGCTGACGAAATCTTCAAGTTCCATAATATCACGATCAGCGAAATAAAAAAAAATAATGAGAAATAATGTTTTTTTTTTTTTTTTTTACTAAGACATGAGAAAAATTTGGAAGGTAAGCCAAATGTAATTAGATCTTCAGGCTAATTAATATCATCATGGGTCACGAGATATTAAACATTCTCCCGAACTCTACCATCCCGCAACTTTAACAGGTGGTTTATGAAAATATGTAACTTTTTCTGGTTCTTCTTTACGGGCGATTTATAATAAAGAAAAAAATGTTAATGCGGACGATCACGATGCTGGGAATTGCTTAAAAACTGGATGATACTCAACGGGCAAGTGCGTCGGCTGAATGCCAAAACTTTCGTGGCACTAAACCCTCCGATGAGCATCAAAAGCTTTCGAATTTCACGTCTACCTGTTTCTCACCATAAGCCAGTGTCGATGTATGACTCACAACTTGAACTAACTGGGATAAAAATGTGAGCATTCCCTAACGGAATTTCCTAAATATGCAAACACAATAAAATGAGAACTTTCTGGAATAATCACTGTAAGTGAGTCGAGAAATATGAAAAACAGTAGCAAGAATGTGAGAGTTTTCAGAAAAATGAAACTTCAAGGTAGTGTCATTTGTACATAAAAAAATAACATTAAACTTGAAAAATTCGTGGTCGATAATCAAAAGCTGATCAAATAAAAATCAAATATTCGTCGTTTTTACTTGAAGGTTACTGAAATAAAATCGAAAAAAGAACGCTTCGATGTTGTAAAGCAATCGTTTCGGTGCTTCATCAGGAAGTGGTCGATTCAATGGATTTTTTGCAGTTCAAACAACCACGGGGCATAAGTAAAAAAAATATATCCGTGCCCACGGGGAGGGAAGTTGCAGAATAAAGATCTCCATGCGCATGAAATGTTTCTATTTTAATGAAATATGAAAGCTTGATCACGATTATGTGTATCATTTTGAAATCTTTATTATTCTGTACGATGTGGAATTAAAAAATCTGGAGTTATTACTTTCCATTCTCGTTATTAATCAAAAGATGAAGGAGAAAAAAAAATGGAATAATATCAATGGCACGAAAGTCAAACATGGTAGAAATATTAAATTATATGCGTCGAGTCTATATTTTCATATGAAATAATATCGTGGCCTTTAGAGATTTTTTTCTCTCCCCGTATACGTTATCTCGAATCACAACTACCCCTGTATATGTTTCCATAAAAGCTGCAGCGTAAAGGGCACGTGGTCCGTTTTTGTGGTATACCGTTTTACCGGATTCTTCGAAAGCCTCGAAGCTACGATGTGTGCCAGCCATAAAGGCGAGGCTAGGCATGTTTTCGCATCCCCTCAATGCCGCTTGCCCCTCGAACTAAACGAAATACCGAACGGTTCGTTCGTGGCTGCGCGAGAATCGATAACCCCTCTTCACGTAGAAATCGCACTGTAAACGAACTTCTGTCGGTTTGTGCGGTATTTCCGTAGAAGTGGGAGGAAAGCAACGACAACACCGAGACCTTTTTTTTCTTCCATTATCTATTGTTATCAGAGGAATCGTGGAAATTCGCATCGTTGCGTTCCAATTTTAGAATATTTTTCTGTACGAGGTGTCCGTACTTTTTCTATGTAAATCTCAATTAAAAGTAAGACCTGAATTCCAACTAAGAATCCTCCAGAAATCGACCACAACGAAAGGAAGGATTCTGCTGCATAATGACCTTAAAAATGCAAATAACAAAAAAATAATGAGAATTCATGAATGAAAGAAAAAGTGAGAACTGTGTGGATTTCCAAAGGGATGAAAAAAAAAGCAAACATTTTTTTCGCTGTTAGAAAATGCCGAAGTACAACGGCGTGCGGAGACCGCGCACGCGGATCAATACAGTTTCCGGTCGGACTTCTCTTGGGTTCTCCGTACACACTTATGTCTCTTGCTATGTATTGCAAACTCTGTGACGACCTGTATTCATTATAGTTTTTATTCATTCGAGGTGAGAGAATTTAACGCACAAAGTGATGACGCACGTGAAGACTGCAAAGGATTATTGGTAATGTGACGAATAAACATTGCCTTCAGCCATCGATGTTATTGCCAAAGATAACGTGTCTGAAGGCAATGGAAAAATCCCAAACTAGGAACTCAATCCACCATCGATTTGGAGATGCGGAGGATTCGGAGGATATATTGGTATCCAAAGGACGTACAAGGACGAGAATACGAACCCGTTGGATTTGGGTTCACAGCACAACAGTCCATGGCTCTCCGGATCATGTTAAAAGCGAAGCTTTTGCTCCGATTCGCAAATGCATTCCCATTATGAACACGTCTAAGTACAAAGTCGGTTGCCCGACCAAATCGGTCATGGAATACAACGAACCGCGTGATAAACAGAAACCTCATCGTGTTGTGCAACATCAGACTAAAAACACGCACTATACCGTGCGCCATAGTCGACGAGACATGGTTGTTCTATATATATCTGGTGACCGCCCCCTCGACTGCGACAACGACTGCTCTATGAACACGATTAGTCAAACACATGCAACGCTCTTCACTCTCCATGAAATATTTTGACTCTATCACGACTCCTTATCTTTTTAACTTTCATACTCGCTCCTTCATTTTTCTCCATTCATGCTAAGATTCCGAGCTTCTCTTCGGAGCTCGTTAAACACCGAAAAAAATAATGGCTCTCGCTCAAACTTCCAAAGTTCATTATTCTCGAGTTTTGTTATCACGGTAAATTACGAGAAATAAAAGTTTAAAGAACTCTGCTATAATAGAACGAATGAGACGTACGGAACGGAAAAACGATGCAGACTATTCGCAGATCTTGTTTTAACGAAAAAAATTTAATTCCCCAATGTTTGATTCCCCAAGGAAGATTTCATTGCAGAGTCAAATATTTGGCATGTTAAATACCGAGAGCTCGCAGCTTCTGATATTCATTTTTTTGTTGTTGCAAATTGGCAGCGTTCGATTTAAAGAAAAATTCTCCAAATTCACGAGAAATGAGAAGAAGAATTGGACCGTGAATGAAATTTTGTATTTGTGTTTATTTGTCCTACTGTGTAGTTCGGGTTGAGGGGAGCAGTCAAAGTAAAGAGTATAAATGTCCCGAAGTCATGAATATCGGAGGAGCAAAAAAAAATATTGAAGGGAGTTGTTCCGGACGAAGATGTAACGTAACAAGGAACACCAGGTGCTCGAAATCGAAGAATATTGGATCAATCGTTTCCGGACACTTCTCTATTAGGTCCCACTTGGTTTTTATTTTCTTTCTTCCTTCTTATTTCCCCCTCACAATAAAGTACAATACTGCGTTCGACCCCTTGACCCTTTCGATCGACTTTCATTGACGGAAATTCTGTCAACGTCTGGTTGATAAGACGAGTGTTGCCAATGAGTCTATCCCTCGGAAATGTCATGATTCTCCAGGACAAGATACGAGACCCGTTTTCCGCAGGCTCGTCGAAGGATCTCTTTGCTTTATATCGTGATACCAGACTTCGTTATGTGTTACGAATTGTGTATTTGGCTTCGACAAATTTAACAAAAGAAGCACGTGCCGGAGGAGCTAAAATACTCATTTATCTGTGGTAAAACGAGGTCCCTCAAGTCCCTTGAGGAAACGAAATTCCCTCGAGGGTACAAGATAATATCGACTTTCGAAATATTTGACAAATCATTTTTCTTAGTCACTCGTCCCCATTAAATGAATTTCATTTTTCATTTCTTCGATGTACTTTCTAATTTTTTAACATTTTTTTCAGAAGGTTTATACATTACGATAAAAAGGCAAATATCAGTGATAAAGATTCGATACAGCTCAACGTGCACACCCGACAGGAACCTCATCGTTTCGGTTTTTTCGGGGTTCGACATCGAATTTAAAAAAAATGTATATGTTTCAAAATGGAGGAACGAGATAACGAGAGAGTCGCAAAAAATGACTAATTTATGTAACGGAGATTTTTATTTTCAAGCGTTACGAGGGACGAACTATCCGTGTTAGAATTTTCGGTGTATTTGAAATATTCGATCCCGTTCCAGCCAGAATTTTGCTTACGCAGATGACAAAGCAGAAAAATCAAATAAAGCAGGGCGAGTCTCCTTAGCCAAGAAGCTACGAAATTTATGCTGTAAAAAGTGATAACCAAGTAACCATGGGGGTGAAGGCCTGCGTTACTTACGACACATTCACATTATACAAGGAAGTTCGAAATAAAAAAGACTGACGAAGCCATGAATTTTCATCTCGTCACGATTAAAAATGACGAACTAAACTAATTTGTTACATAATGCCGACGATGCAAAATGAGAATTTTTTTATTTCACGTCAAATGTGAAAGAGACAACGGCCGCTGAAAAATATCAGCAAAGAAAACACAAGAGTTACTAATTTGAAGATCTTTCGAAAACGAAAATCATGAGCAGTGCCTGATTGCTTTCCAATTTGGAAAAAAAAAGGATCGCCACTTGCATGTTTCGATAAATAAATTCGTCATTTTTTATGTCTTCTTGATCATCTCTTTCCAGGATCATTTGTATATAAGGATAATTAAAAAATTATGTCGGAAATAAGTACGAATTACGATCCACATGAGGCCTCGATTAACTGGCTCTCATTTTACTGATTGGTCCAATGAAAGTCGCGCGGACGCGGAAGCCATAGGGACTGCCAGTATCGAATAAAAGTGTAGTGTCCAAGAAATTAAATTATCAACTCACCGTTCGATTTATATAGTAGAATAAAACTATTTTTCTTGGGTTTCCCCGTTATTTTTCGTCGAGGTTTTTTCCCACCACCAATAATGTTGCACTCTCACTCTTTTGGCTGGAAGGCGCACGCGGGTGCTCTCGTGTATATAACTCTCGATTCTATTTTGGTATATCGTTTATTATGTCGCGTTTATCGTCCACTTTTGACCCCTTTTCCTAGCACGCTATATCGTACCTAGAATTACCACATGAATAAGTATCGACATATACATTTATTAATATGTATGTGAACGTCTGAGACACGCCACGGCAGTTGTTCCGTTCACGGATTATAACTTTTTTTCACGCGTTGACTCCTTTGAACTGTCCCGAAAATCGCGACTCTTGGGCAAACTTTTTTGGCCCGATAACGAGAAGAGGGAAGGAGAGCGAAATAAAGTTCGGTAGCGAGTGTGGAGGAAAAATAATTAAGCTTCAACTTAATCACACGAATCCTCCCGAAGCTGAGAGGCCGAAAACTAATCACCGTCGGACTCGGTCGTGGTTGCAAGCGTCCTCGACGCTCCGAAAGGGTGCGAACGTTTATTTTGTATGTGCTTTTGCAAGGAAGAAACGAAAACGGAATTATCTTACTCGGGGAAGATTGCGAGCACCAAGTTCAATAGTGTCGTACGTGAGCTCGCAACATCAAAAACAATTAAGTATAGGTCTATCTGCATGTACGTGACCTCGGCGTACGTGTATATTTATATACACGTGCACGATTATTTGTGAGGTTTTCTCACGACCCTGAGATGCGAAAGCTTTTGGCCTGTCCCGAATATCTATAAACACTAATCCACAAGCAGCAAACCGATGCACAAGCTGACACACGCGGTAACAAACTCACTTCACTGCTATACGTGACTGTTCTTCTTGTGTTATTCGCCGGTTATAATATTATTTGATGATATGTTATTTGAAGTAGTAATTGAATAATTTATCACTGCTCGTTCGATAGAATTAACATGGACTAAATTTGTATCCTCCGTTGTCCATCGTTCATTTATATTTCGAGACTCTCTCGGTTTGATACTTTAACGTCCATTGTAGAATAATTAAAAATTATTTTTCTATGTGTACACGTATATTTTTATTTATTTTGAGGATTAAAACGGTTGATAGATTTAATATTTAAAAACAGTCAATTTTTGGCTGTGTTTTTGTTTGTTTTGTGATCTAAGCTAATCGAATTTCGTGTGTGGCGCTCGGTGTTATACAGCTCTCCCGGTCTGCCTCGAGTCACATTTTAGTTGCGACAGGGGAATGTAGCGGTGCGCCTTCGTGCACGCTCGCACGCTCTTATTCGCCCTAGGTACCACCCCTATCGTCGTCTCTCATCCCGCTGGTGTTCGCTCTATCTATCTCCCTCTCTGTTTTTCACCCCTCCCCCATATATTCTACGACCGCCATGTGCTCTCCCACTAGTTTCTCACCGCACTCGTTGCTCCCACCGTTAAGCGCGTAATTTTCATCCCTCAAGCGCCATTCCTCGCCCCCACCCAAAATCTCCCTGCTCGAATGTTTTTTTTTGTTTTCCTAGCGATTGGTGCCGGAAGGAGAGGGGCTGCGCAGATAGCACTGGCGCCTGAAACTCGCCACTCTTGTCTCCCTCTTCCTCCAAACTTCCCCTATTTCTCTCTTCGATGCTTTTGCCACCCCATTTTTAGCTGGCCTTTACTTAGACTCTTGGAAAAATGACCCCGCTCCAACAACCCCTCTTCCAAGTTTCACCCTCCCTGACGTTTCATCCTTCGGTCAGACTTCCAACCTTCCTTCATTTTTTTCACCCTCGTGACTCGCTCCCTCGTCAACGAAATCCCCTCCGTATAGCTCCAGCTTCTCTCCTATCGACGTTCTAACCACCCGCGTTCTCTGCCCCGGCACCCTCGAAATCCTAGTCGAAATATCGCCCTCCCACGCTCTCTCTTTCCCTTCTTTTTTCGTCGTCATGCTAGGTAAGAACGTTTCACGAACACGAGACCTTTCGTGTGTAGCATATATATTTACCGCGCTGACGTAACACCATGCCGAGCCAGAGAGCGAGAAAGAGAGAGAGACAAACGACAGAGCGTTACGTCACAGAAATCCGTAAGGCGCAGTCGCCACAGTGTTTCATGCGGCCTGGTGCCTTTTTTTTCCCCACGCGCCCTTTTACTCTCTATTTTTAAGGAAATTCAAAATTATTCCATTGATTTTTTGCCGTCGAAAGCACAAAATATACCTCCGAATTATTTATCCGTTAATTAGATCATACAATAAAATCATAACCATAATAAACGTCCGGTTTTCTAACTTATCGACCCATTCTTCAGGCAATAAGTAGCACAGATGCATTTATAGTCAGACACAAACCTATGGCCATGGGCGTAGAAAGTGAGCGTTGCAGCAGTAGGTCCAGATATCCATTCAAGACGTACTTACCGTCAATTTAGATCGTTACTTTTCGCTGACACTCAACAAACAAGGAAGGAATTGCTTGGCCGTCGATAAATTATCGCAGGGGCTAATACGAGTTGTGCGAAAAATGTGATCGCGTGGATACGTTCGTTGGCTTCTTATATTTACCATTCAATCATTCGTCAAAATGGCAATCGATTCTACAAAATTTCAAGTTTCGTTGAATTCGAATAAAAATATAATGGAAATGAGTCTCAATGTTTGCCTTTTTCCTGCTGACACTTTATTCCCGATTGAACTAACGGTAGAGATATTTTCCACTTTCGAAAGTTTGAGGGGAATGGGTGACTGGTAAGTGTCCGTGAAATAAAAATTCCGGCCTCGTTCAACGATCAACCCTTTCATTACTCGAGATACATACAGAGGCACAAAATGGTTAATTGACACATTTCCGAATTGTCGATACATCGGATTTTCCACTCGTCGTTTGACGCGATGGAAAAAAAAGTCTTTTGTTTCAGTTTTCTCATATTGTTTACCCCGAGAATGTATTTTTGAGATTTCATCGACAGTGAGACGAGGATAAAGTGATTATCGGAGTTTGGGAATAAAGAAAAATATGATTCGTCATGTTACGAGCTTTCGAGTGACCCAATCCCTTCAATTTTTTATGCCCGACTTTATTTTTTACTTAGAAAGTCAAAGACATTTTTTTTGAGCTAATTACCCATTTTAGTGAAATGAACAAAAAGTCACAAAAACATTTTATCCGGGAATTTTGAACTTTTCGTAAGTTTGGTTACGCCATAAAGTTCAATAATCTTTGGATAAACAACAAGACCTTGAAGTGTTGTTTACAAAGTATGAGGAATAAATTTCAACAATACATTTCCATATTCTGCAGCATAAACATTTCTCTTGCCATCTCGCTTGAATACTCGAGCGAACGGAAACTTTTATCGAGCATATAATTTGTTTCGTCTACTCCAAAAATTCGACCCGTCCCCGAGTCTAAATGCAACCAAACTCATTCAATCGAAAATCCGCTACAAATGACTGCTTTTTTTTGTTGTTTTTGACAGTAGTGATTTGATTCCCGCTAAACCAGCGAATGACAGCAACGAAAATAGGATCGAAATGATGGAAAGTGTACATTGCAAAATCGTTGAGTATCAAGGGACAGAGAAAAATACAGATTCTTGTGCGAAAGATCTCGATAAAAATGTGCCATTGGAAAGATTGAATTAGCAATAGATTCTGCGGTAAATTTCTCATAAAAACATCACGAGAATCGAGCACTTTTTCGACCAGTGGATTCCAGTAACTGCGTTTAGGTTCTGTGGTCAGAAAAATGAGGGATTGACCATGAAAAAACAAGAAAGAGTTGGCAAAGGGTTTGCAATGGAAAATCAAAAGCTGCTTCGATATTCTGGAATTGTGACGACTCGTTTTTGGCTTCTGACTACTCAACAAGGAAAATAAAAATGGTTGAAAACTTGTCTCCGTATTTCTCTCACAATGTTGGCATTTTATTTCATTTATATTTACCATTTATTGGGATTAATGATAGTACAAAACTAATCTATCTATTTACAGCGTGTTCTGGTGTCCAGGGAGGACAGAAACGATTTTCCATACCGGACGCTCATATTTATTAACTCATTCTCACGCCTCCTCTTTCCCAACTCGCAAAGAATACATCATTATTTTAAAATTCCTCCGTTCGTACTCTCGAAGTGAACATAAGTATAATTAACGACATGCAGAATGATGCTCGTCATCGACCTTTGAATCACGTATTTAGCTTTATGTACAACGCTCGATTTCGATCGCGCTTGTGCGTACTACGTGTTTTCCTTTCTTTCTTTGTTTTTTACAATAAATTATTATGCATTCACATCGAGTTGCGGCACATGTCACGAGCTTGTTTTTCTTTCATTCCTCCATATCGCATTTTTGTTCGTAACACCAAAATAATGCAACATAAGAGACAACAACAACAAAATCGATGAATAAAATTAATATTGAGGTAATTGTAAACATTCGATGTAATGATAACAAACAAATAATGGATAACCATTGAAGAATGAATATCAAACGTAAGCAGTGAGAAAAAAAGCTTGCATGACCCGCCGCTTCAAAACAAAAATATTCTACATCATTTTCGCGTTTCATCTGGTCCCGAACGTTCGGCGAAATTTATTATTTTTCGGTATGTATTCTAGACCTGCTAACACGCAGCGATTCTTTTAAAAATCGTTTTCCCTAGTGGCGATGATTGTTTCTTCTCGATTATCGTTGTATTTTTTCCTTTTTTTTTTATCCACACGTTTTTATTCGCGTCGATATTTTAGTTCGTAATTCTACGTACATTTTGTATGGGCATTCGGCAATTTGCGCTGCGTGTATGGCGATTTATCCAATTGGAGATGTCGTGTCGAACTTTAGTCTCTTTTAATATTTATCTCTCATTCAACCTCTTAACGATCAGTGAAAATGTTAATATCCACTCAATGATGATCTTCCGTTATTTACAGTTCGGGTACGGTTTCATTAATTAATAAAAAAAAAAAAAAAACGAATAAAAGAAATAAAAACGAATTTTCACATTGGCACGTTGCGTTCGGGATAAAAGTAAATATTGCACGTTCGAACGAGATGAATTTTGGGAAAACGAATTTTTTAACCGTTATAATTGATAATTACTAGTGAAATTTAGCCCACCAACCGTTACAGGCTCAAATTGATGCAATTCAACGCTCCTGAGTTTATTTTTAAGCCTCGAAATAATAACTTAAATGATCCGTCACTCAGTCGCGGTATACGGTTTTCTTAGATTCATTTCGCTCGCGGCGAGACTCTCGCCCTTAACGTAATAATCAGCGGCATCTCTTCGCCTCGAATTAACACCATCTCCATTTGCAATACCGTTGCCCTTGCCATTCGCAACACTTCCGTTAATCGCTTTGGCAGCGGATTCTGAGGTACACAGAGCGAACGATGCCGCAGCAGCTGCATTCTTAGCTCTTCGGTGTATACTTTCCTTCTGTGCATATCTCTGTTGGTAAAACTCTCTGAACAATACGAAAAACATTACAGCGTGGAGTCCGATCCACCAGACGAAAGCTTTCGGGTAGTTGCAGTCGATGAAGAGAAGCTGGAACGCGTGAATCATCACAGCTACGAATTGCACCATCTGAAGCGCTGTCAGATATTTCTTCCACCAGAGATAAGGCTGAATCGCTGGTCCCAATGCAGCGAGCAAGTAGTACGAGTACATTATGATGTGGACGAATGTGTTCAAAAGACCGAAGAATGACGAGTGGCCACCTGCATTTTTCAAAGCATTTTCCGTTCGTTACTATTTTCCATTCATAAATTTCGCATGACATTCATCATCATCATGATTTTCGCAATTTCTACTCATCATTTTTCACAACAAAACGTCGAATTTTTTTTTTTCTTTCGTTTCTAACATTCGCAGTGACGAAGGAATATAAAGAAATTGGAAAAAAAATGCACATAACTCGGAAAAGTTTTGGTCAAGTTAAAAAATTTGAAAATACGATGTGCGATTGTAAAAAATTGTACTCACCGGGGGTAAATTTGACGCCGAACCAAACGGACATTGGCATGCATCCGTGATGAATGACGTGGAGAGCCGAAACATGGTCGGACTTCTTTCTCAGTACAAAGAAGATCTGGATCATGGTAACCGAGAAAAAAAATGCCAATTTAATTTTCAACAGTTTTTTATAAACGTACACTGAGAAAACGTTGGAGGAAAGTTTATTTACAATAAAGAAATATATTTAGTTGGTACTTTTACTCGAACATTCATTATCTGTTACAAAATTTGTTGATGGTCAAAAAATATCTTTGTTATCACGATCAAATTTCATAGGCATAGCATTTCCTTGAAGAGAATGATTTGTTCGATCACTTTTATTTCCCTCAACTCAGTAGATGTTTATGGTCATCAAATTCACTTGCTATCAATAAAGTTTACGTTTTATCGAATGATTAATTTATTAACGATTAAAAAATGTTCATTTGAGACAAATTCGAGGGAGTCAAATAAATAATTCGTTAACTATTCAAAAACATTTCTTTCGCCGTATTCAACTTTACATTTGGTAACAGTTACCAAATCCTGATTCATAGGAATAAATCCTTTTCTCAGTGTACTTGCTCAAAAAAGGAACTCTTTTCGGTCGGGTGCACTCACCGTGTCAAGGAACTCCGTGAACTTGGAGATATAGTACCACCAACAAGCGTGAGTCATCTATATTTTTTTTGTTTATCAAACATACAAATTAATTAAGAGGGCCAATTGAATGAATAATGAATAAAAACAAGTAAAAAAATATTGCAGTGCCGTTGTAGTTTCTTTTTGTAGTTTTATTTCTGTTGTAGTAGTTGTGGTGAGAGTCTGCGTTCGTTTCGGTGTCTATAGATGTACAGTTGTTGCTCATTTCTCGTGTCAGTGCTGTGGTATTTTCTTAGTGGGATAAAGATCGTGAAGAGGTGAGCATTTTGTTGTTCGTTTATTTCGAAGCGAGAGGAAAGTGGATGACGAGTGTTTGCAGGTGTTATGTATATAGCATGTGTGGTGTGGGTGACGTTCGTCAGATACTTTGATCGCCGACTGACCATTATTCTTCTGTTAATCGCGTCAAGCAATTTTTCTAACTACTTTCATTGTTAGTGTAGCGTGTGTCGTGAGAGTTTCATGAAGAAAAGAAACATCCTGGAAGCATTGAAATTTATTGCGTCGAATGATTCGAAGTGGTTCCATCGGATTTTTGCTTCGCTAGTTCTCATGACAGTTACAAGTTTAGTTTTCATATTTTAAATGTTCCCTTTTGGAATGGCATTTGTGTGAAATGGAGTAAACCGGCTGGTGATTCGCCCGGTACCTGCTTAACTCAACGATTTTTTTAAGTCCCTTTGAAACTGCAATTTCCTCAAAAAATCAAATAATTTTTGAATTTTTTCTTCAGTCATCACGTTTTTTCGAAAATGAACAATGGACGACCGATTTTTGATGCAAAATCAAGTTAACAATGTAGTGCCAGTGTACGATTACGTTCGATCGATCTTAAGGATCCTTAATGACAAAATGGACGAGTCAAACGTTGTTTGAGCTAAGCAGATATCGTATCGTTTGGTGTCTTTAGTCTTTTTTCTTTTATCGACACCCACCCGTATAGCTGTAGGTCCGTTGCTCTCGTCTACCGGCTGACACTTTAAAGAATAGTCTCCAGTCATCCATCCGCCCATTCCTAGCTGTAACCACAACCGCCCAAAGGCCATTCTTTTATCAGTCAACGCTTGATTACCATCACCGTCTCTAACACCTTTTGGCTCAATTTTTAAGTGCTAGGACAAGAATTGCTGTCGTTTCATTTTGCCCATGATTCTTACAATATTAAAATGACAATTTCAATCTCATGGCGCGATTCTTTGCTATATATGCGCAAAGATTATCGATGCTCCATTAAAATAATATCGTTTGGTATTTAACGATATATCGAATAGTGGACTGGATGAGGTTTCTGGCCCCGCGTCCCTCGAAGGCGTTCTTCTGCTATGTATTCACTTACATCGACATAGAAATGCATTTACGATCAACCGAATAAGCCACTCTCAAGGACACCGTTCAATCGATCTCTCATGTTGCGTTTTTTTTTTTTTCAACTCAAAGTTCCAATCGCGAGAAATAAAAGTTGTCAGACTTTGTTCGATTTAATATTTTTCCGATTAAATTGTTAAGTTAAAGAGAACGGATGCTCGATGAAAAAGACTCTGCGGTGTGATCGTCAGAGGCGAACGTTATACTGCTGAAAATCTTGTTAGTAAGAAAAGCCTCGCTTCTCAGGATATTTCACAATCCAAAGAAAAATACATAATGTATAAATAGAGAAGAAGATAGAGTCAGCGCTAGAGAAAAATGAAACGATGATTACATATAAACGAATTGAGATAAAAAAGCAATGTAAGTTCTACGCAAGTTAATATTTAAAAAATTCCACCAATTCACGATCCAAGCCTCCTCAGGATATATACATATTTATACTTGATGATGCAAACGTAAAAGATTTCCACCAATTCACGATCCACATTATATATACATATTTATATTTGATGATGCTAACATTTTATCGCGATCTTTCAATTGTTGGGTCGGGGGATGAAAAATCAGTCCTTCTATCGTCTTCGTGAGCCAAACGTGGCTGTCCTCTGTCCAGACGAATCTGTGAAATGCAAGCCAGATCGGCTTAACTTACCCTTATCGCTTCCGAGCTCGTTGAATAGTCCACTGGTTGACAACGGAAACTATACTGACCCCACCAGCCGCCCATCAGGCACTGTTTTTCGTAAAATTTAAATTAAACCGCCCGTAATATTTCGCTAAATGCCAAACTGCATGATCCAATTCTCACCACGCACATCAATTAACTTGAGCCTGCCATGAGGGCCTTGATTGTAATAAAATAGTTTTACTCAATCCATTTTAGGATAAAATAAACTTGACCCTTAACAAACTGTTTACGACAGAGAAATGTCGAGAGTGGTTATCGAGTTTCATTGAAGGATCATCGGTTTGGCATTTTCATGATAAAAATTGTCTGGCAATTCCTAACATTTTGACATTATTAACAAATGAAACACAAACAATTGCACGACGCTGTAAATCGAACAGTGTTGAATCCTTTGAAATTAATAAGTCAAAGCCGAGTACGTTTGCTTCCATTGAAAAATAATAATATCTAAAAATTTCTAGAAGAATCTTACCTCATAAAAAATCCATGCTGAAAATATGACTTGGAACAAATTATACACTATCATGACATTCTTGAGCTGGAAGGGTTTTCGATTCTCCATGAACTTTGGGCCAGCAACTTTGACTATGTACACGTAGGACAAGCAGATAAAGAGCGTGGGGAATGGTGAAGTCATTAAGAACCAGTTTGACGTTCGCGAGTCTGAAACAAATAGCGTCGCATCATAAAATATGGAATACCATTTTTTTATTCGCACACGTGTACGAAATGATGAGAAAAACGTTAAATTACGTTAATGTGGTGGAATGGAATGAAAAAATTCCAGTTTTTGTTATACATTGTCATCAACCAATTGTTTTTTTTTTTTCTAGATTTTTTATAAAAACGTTCATCGAGAAAAATGCCTGGAAATCCAAAAAAAAAAGCTCCTCGTTCGGTATAGACTTTTCCATTGGTGGAAAGAAAGAAATCCATTTGGCAAAGTTCCCAGGTGGTCGTGGATTTCAATTCAATGTAACGCAAATACTTTTCAATGGTCTCTGGCGCTTCGGACGTAGAATAATTTATAAAAAGTGCACGAGACTCGCCATGAATACGAAAGACGAAGCGAACGAGATGCCTGATCGACGCATCCTTGTATTGTTGTTCTTAGATCGCTATTTCTAGAGATGATGAGAAGAAAATACCAGAAGAATCCCCTGGCAGATTCTTCTCAATTAACCGCTATTGCATATTCCAAGAGCCCCAAGAATTTGCTTGACTTATGAAAATATACTGATTTAATAAAATAAATATAAGGAAAAAAATGTACAGATTTGAAGAACGTCATTTCTTTAATAACCGACGAGGTATTTCGGTAAATGTGCACAGGTAATTTCCACTTGCCAGGATCAAAAGCATCGATCGAGGAAATTCCAAAATAAATGTATGAAAACTTCATTTTTAAAAGGTTGCTTAATTGTAAATCTGTGTCCGTTATACCTTTGATTTGTGAAAAAAAAAACGTATAATTCGTTAGTTACGTCGTAGAATCCCCAAGGTTCCTCACTAAATATTTCTACGAATCGCAGACTTTGGCCCGATGATGATTTCACCATGAAACTGTCTTCTCCACCAGTTTTCCTTGTTCAATAAGAATCTGATCGTCTCAAATATCTTTAAACCAGTTTTACGACCACTGAATTTTAATAGATAACCGTAGATCCTTACATTCCATTTTTCCGATCGCGAAGCCTTACGCCGGAGTCAGAACAACTCGAAACTCTATAAAAAGGAGTTTTCGTTCATCGCTTTCTTCGTTTATCGACAACGATACAAAGGGCGTATGATAATTTTTTATTGGGTGAAAATTAAACGATGGGGATTCTACAAAAAAAAAAAAAGGTTCGCGCAAAGTTGACATCGAAAAGTTCGCCAAAAGTCCAGCCACAAAGAGTGCTACTTTTTGTAGCATTTTTCAATCGAGCTCGTGAGGAAAGATGGTCAAGATTAATTGACGACTTTGATCGACCGGTTTTTATCTTTCGGGTTATCTGTAGAATTTTGTTTCCCACATAACGAAAAGTGGAATGTTCATAGGCTCAGAGGATGAAAAGTCCACAAACGATGAGGAATTAAGGCGTCGACCTTCAAATATGTCGAAGGCCTCTTTATCTGAAGTTATAAAATTTAACTCAATTGAAAAACATCGACAGGGATCATCGCCCTCTTATAATTCGAATCCTCGTGTAGCAGCCAAGTGTTTGGGGAAATAAAAATCTCTGGAGTAACCGCGAGCATGAATACACGTTCGTTTGCAACTCTGTAAGGCTTAAACACATATCGTAAATCATTTGGCAGGTGAAATATCTCATGACGAACCAATTTTCAATAAACTACTTAGATACTTTGGTCCCTATGTATAAATACATGCACATACGTTGAGAGATGGATAAACCTTGAGAGTAGCGCGGTACAACGTCCTGCTAAAAGGTCTCAAGGACGAACTGGTTACCGCAAACTGCAACAACACAGTCAAGACCTTGTCATGTAAGCTCACGGTGCACCAGTAACCTTGAGTGCAACTACAACGAGAGACATATTCGAGGATCATTAAAATAATCGTAAAAATAATCAAGCTCTCGCATCGGTAGAGCTCGATGCAAAAGCGAAAGTGTATACGCCGACGATGGATCATCACGTACAGTAAGTTTTTATTATTTCCTGCCAGTCGATAACTCAGACAAACTTTGACGTCAGAAAGTTATTAATTTTATTGAAAAATTATGCACTAGGGAGTGTGTGCATCGAGTGTGGGAATATGACAAAATGGATTGAATGAGTCTGTGCAAAATAAGGAACAATGAATCCGAATAAATGCATTCATTACTACTTTTTTTTATAGAATATTTTAAATCAACATTTCTAGGACTTCCTCGTGGTTAAGAAGATTTTTCGTTGCTTTTTTTCTATAAATATACAGGCGTCTCTTGTTATGGGAATGCCACCGATTTAAAAGAGTTTTGCGGTAACTGTTGCCGCAGAATTTTCCATTAGTCGAAATCGCGGCTTTTCGATTTCGTTTCGCCATGTGCGAATAAGGAGGAATAATTCTATTATTATAACCGGTTGCACGTGTCGATAAAATCTCATGAAAATCCATGAAAAAGTGTTTGTCGACGATTCCTTACGAGATAATCGCGGTAAATGAAATCTCATTGGAATCTTCGTGTGCAGTGTGTGAGGTCTAATCTAGGCTGGATGCAAAACAGGTCTGATTAATCATCACTCGTAATTTAATAAACTCACACATTTTGTTGTTGTTGTTGTTGTTTTTTTACGACGATTCCGAAAAAAAGACGATAAACGGATGGAACTTTTTTTGCCACATAATATATTCATAGCCAAGTGGAAGAATTATTTTCATCGAGAGATCACTGGCCGTTCTTTCCCAATTTAAAAATCGAGATTGACTCTACGACCTACATTCAAATAGGTTATTTAAATTTTTGAACATATTGCACAATCGCTAAATGTATTGTTGCGCAAAAAGCCCGAGATGCTTGTATGTATCGCATTGGTTAATTAATTTGCTGAATCAGACGAATGAAGGTCTTGTAGTATTTATGCTATAACATTGGCGAATCCGGATGAACGCCACGTGGGGCGTTCTTTTGATGTGTCTTTTTTATTTTCATCTTCATGTATATACATCGTTTAAATAATTTGACCTCAAAGAGTTTTACGATGAAAGAGCTCGTTCGCTCACCCGTGCGAAGGTGATAGTTGGTCGGGAAGATTAATTGAACTCGTGGATTAATAATTCACGAAATTATATTATGCAAGGTGAGAATTACAAAATCGAATAAGCTACATATTATGTGGCGTGGGTCATGCGAATCTATGGATATATTAATTCATTTTTTTCCTCGTCTATTATTATACGTTAGCCTATTAATTCCCCTTAGAGAACCAGCTTCAATCGGCGGAATAAATTAGCATCGCCGAATTCATGAAAAAGGATACTGATTTGAGTTTCAATGAGACATCGCTCGAGGCTGCAATAATTAACCATGATTTTCGGCATCAAAGAATAACAATCGCAAATCATTTTACTCTTATCGGTCGAAGCTTTGCATGGAGCAACAGAAAACTTCCTGAAGTAATCCACGACCAAAGTTTCAGAAGAAAAAAGCAAATTAATGTTAATTCTCCAATTAATTAACGATCGGCATTATGAATGAAAAAATCTCGTTGCGGATACGATCTTTTTAATTTCATTATTTTGAAGAATTCAACTCGCGATCCCGAATTCTTTACGACGAACATTTTTCTGCACGAAACATTCGAAACTTCTTGCCATTTTATTAGGAGAAAAAAGTCGAATCACGATTCTCAGTTTTTTTCGCGATTTAGTTGAATTTGTAAACGGTCGTTGAAAAAATATTTGACTGTTTGTTTCTGAATGAAGGATGTAGTCTGAAGTTTCGAGGGAAAAATCGCGAACTTTGAATGTATATAGCAACATTTTCGCACGATGTACTTCCTGTCTGGGATTCTCGAGCATAAAGTTGTTTGGCAGGCCTACGGACGGATGTAGGCATTCCGATTACGTTTAAAAATGCGCGTGCCCATGGGCATCGGGCAAATAAGAGAAGGAGATAATGGATGGACGAAAGAAAAATATAATGCCGGATATACGCGAACAACGAGGAAGAGAGAAGCCTGAAAAATCGTCTCGTACACATTTCAGGGTCGAGAATCACAGCCACGGGGTATTCAGGGTCGTTTCATGACTGCAACGATCGCCGACCGCGCGAACCGCGGCCTTGTCAGAGATTCCACTCTTACTCCTTCTCGACGATCTCTCATTGCCCCCCACTTTTATCCTTACGAATTCAATGGCTCGAGCATGCTCCGTATATGAGTCTGTATTGAAAATAACCGATTTGTATTCCTAACCTGGTATATCGAGGGAACTGATTTAAAGTCTGAACAAGCCGTGAAAAACGGCGAGAACTGCATCTATCCCGAGTCACACAAAGATCGCGCACGTTTTCTTTTTTTCTGTTTCTCCAAAATATAAATCGCGAAAAATATTGAAAATTAATAAATTCCCAATAGATTTCGAGCGGGCAAGCGGTGAGTGACAAGTAGCCAATTTGTTTTTCATTATTGAGCTCCCGGAGTATCGAAAATTTACGTTCAAAACTGTCACCAAAGATGTAGAAGTCTGACCGACATTTTTCACACCGGATTTAAATATCGTGCGATTAAAACAAATCGATTAGGTGAATAAAATAAACAAGAAAAATGTTTAGTATGCAGAACAACATCCGCATTTTTTGAGGGACTCAAAAATCATAATAAACAACAAGAGACCGTCGAATAATAAGCTAACCAGAAAGTTTTTTTTCTTATTCACGAAGATTAGAACAAATCGATAAATATTCGACGAGACGTTAAAAAAATGGTATTTACTCCGGAGTGTGGTCCATTAAAAAGTCCAGCCTCAACTATAACTCAGTGCAAATTTACACTATAATTAGGCGAAATGATATTATTCTTGAAATGTTTTTTCTTGCAAGAAATAAAAAGTGCATGGAAATGCCAAATCAATGTACACATATGCATCGTATTCCAACGAACTCTGTGTCAATGATGATGGTATGCGTTTTTGACGTTTTTTTCTCTCATCGACGTATCACAAGGAGGGAATTAATTATTCATAAGTTTGACGAGGCTGATTGCATCGATAAGTCCGTAGGATTCGACGACATAGTATTCGTATTGACTGTGTCCAATTGGTCGTCAAATGAGACAACCACGAACTTGCGTGAGGCTTGACTGCTGTCATAGGTGATTGTTAAACATTTGATTTACGACTCGATGCACCTTTGCCAGTAGCACGAGCCACGATTCATAATTGGAGGCCGAAAAAAACGATAAAAAAACGTGGATATTTCCGAAGCTTCGTAATGTTTGCTAAAGGTGAATGGAATCATAGCTAAAGAGACCGACCACTCAGTTGGAAATTATACTTTAAGGTTATACTGAGCTGAACTCTAAACCGAGGAGAAATCAAAAGTGACAGATCGTGACGCCTGAACCTTCATTAATATATTTCATTGTCTCTTTTCCATAAATCTTTGTCGACTGAGCCACGAACGATTGGGTTGTGACAATATATGAAAAAACTTGGTACTCACCTGCGTGCTTGTCCATTATCTCGTGGAGTCGGTCCACATATTGCATTATGATCGACATGTTTGTTAATTTTTTGGAGGAGTTGATTCCTCAAGGATTATTAATTCAAAGCAATGTCTGCTCGTTGTACAGCAAACGATTCGTTCACGACTCTGCAATGAGAAAACCAAAAGTTCCAATTAATTAACATCACCAAACTCCAGTTCGAATCAGCGAATCATATTTTGTACCAAAAATAATGGATTTACAGTTGATGATTCTTGAGAAAATCATTTAATGATTCAAATATTTGAAATTGAATTATTATCCGTAATACATACACCTTTTAGAAAGCCTTGCCATGTTTGTCGTTATTTAAATAATTCGCATAAAAATTCGTTTACTCTTTTCATAAACGTCAACGTGAATAATTTCAAGACCTAGCGATCGATGTGATTTCCAAATTGTACACACAGAGTGACAGTGCAACAGACAAATTTTTAATTCATAGAAACAAATGAATTGATGAACTTGTGGGATAAAATCGTGTAAACTCAAAGTCTCTTATCATTAATGTCTCAACGATCGTGCATTGCCATCGATCATACACGAGCACGATAAACAGCTGTTGACGTTCGATCAGTTTTCATCTGTACATCGATGTAAATACACATTAAGTCGTGTAATAACTTTTGAACTGTGTACAGCAAGTACAGTTCTCATGGCAGTAGACGCGGGACGAGCGAGACCGCGCGGTTATCGTCGATGTATTCGTCGTTATACACTCTTGCAAGAGTCTTGCCACATACGTGATCGAGGGCGTATTACTTAACGCACGTTGCTCAGTGACAGTGTCGGTATGAGTCTTATCGTAGCAGTATAAGATTGGCAACGTTACAGTAGCAAGTTGCACTCACTATATGACTAGTTTGTGTTGGCTTATGGTGTCAAAAAAATCCGCGATCATTGCCAAACTTATGATGAAATATTTTTCACCATTTCACTGTTTCCCTCCATGTCCCTGATCTATCAATAACCGCAAATCGGATATAAAGAAAAAAGGAAGAAATCAGTAGACTGAACGTAGACGAGAACGAATAAAAGTTCGGTTACCCCAGTTTGTAGCGCAGTCGTTGCGAATTTGATTTAATTAACTCGATCCTTGTTCCAAAATCGGGTAAGCCTACGAATTCCCTTAAAAATAAACACATTGTTCCAGTCAATTTACCGCGCGTAAACGTAGACGAAAAATTCTGTTATTCACGAACGAAATAATGTAAACACCGATTTCCAATGGGATTACGAGCATTAAATTCTCCGAGTGTTGCTTAGTGTCGAAGAATCGGTAATTCGTTATCACGAATGCTCGTAGTCGATGTGCGTTGTCTGCGAAACAATACACCGGTTCGAATTATCGCGGTCAGTAAGTCAAGCGTCGCTCGGGGCGAGCAGCCGTGATTTTGTAACAACGATACACACGTAAATGTTCACTTTCGATGCATCTAAACCGATCGAAAAAGCGTTTCACGTCGTCAAGGCCACAAGTGAAAACAGAGCAGGCACGAGCTCATTCGGAACAACAAATAAATGTTAAAAAAAAAATTCCGCAATGCGATGATCAGCAGAAACACAAAAAATAACACAGAAAACGCGGTGCCAGTCTCGATCGCATTGGTGTGCGATCCGACGATTCATCAGACGATCACAAACTTTTGATTCAACAAGTGTCACACCGTTCTCGCGTCTACCTACATTAACGTATGTGCTTATTCGTCTATATACCAAAACACCCACTTTTTCACTCTGTATGGCACACCAGTCAGAAGCATGTGAGAGTATTTTGTCATTAAACTACCGTCGTTCTTCGCTGTTGCTATCTTTCCCGGCCGCACATGATCGCGTTGTGTAACGGTATAAATGGGCTTCTTCAGGTCTCAGCAGTTCGATCGCCTCTCCAATCGAAATTGAGAGTGAAAACAGAAAGTTTGAAAAAAAAAAAACAATGCTTCCTCGGATCACGTTTCAGTGACATTTATATAGCATTTTTAAGGCTACGCAGTGCAACAAAATTTTCACGCGAAGTAGCGATCAAAAAGTGATTGAGAAGCCAGAAAAAAAAAATAAACAATGATAGATTTTTTTTTTCATTGGATTGGAAAACTTTTTGTATGCAATGGATAATGAAAAATGCATGATTTTTTGGGAAATTAGATCGAACCGATTCAATCAGCACACAGAATCATTTTTTTCCGGAGTCCCATTAAACTTAGAACTCGATTTGATGAATATGCCTCAGCATCACACTTTGAAATTTATGCGCAGTCCGAGCATTCAAGTTTTTTACTAAATTTCCTTTGAACTCGATGCTCGTTTGGCGAATTGATTTTATGCTTCCTGTCCAAATGACTCCGGGAATTTTTGGCGTAAATAATAACAACACGATACAAAATAGGCAGCAAGTAGTTCAAAAGCGTCAAAAGTCATTGAAGTAACTGTTATTTATTCACAAATGATTTACCGTTCGAGTGCACATAAAAACGAATATACGCAATACTAATTACTTTTTTTACTGTTTTCTCGAATTTCACGGCAGCTACTGGTTGCAGTTTGAGTTTTTTTTTCGTTCTGGAGTCTTTTAGAAACTGGTTCGAACCGAAAGGTTGGCAGTCGCGAGTAGAGACGTGCTCATAATTACGAGTGTGTCCACATGATAAAATAATGAATGCAATCAATTTTCTCTGGAGTCATAAAATAATGTTCAATCAGTACGTACTAATTTTTGAATGTCCTATTGAAACCTCATAATTTTGTTCAAGGTTACTGTAAAAAAACCATTTAATGTATGAAAAACTGATCTCACAATCAACATCTTAGAAGTCACTTGTGCCCAGAATATTGAGGTCAATTCAGCAAGTCTGTTTCAGTGTATAAAACATCGGTGTGGAACGCCACCCAGTGGCTGACTGTGAAGAGTCTCATAAGTTGTCTTTTTACCATTTGTCCGGCAATTAGTTCCGCGTGGAATTTGCTCGTCTTTCCATTTACCACGCACGGATCAAAATAAAGTATCATGGAATTTGCATCGCCCAAAAATCTGAGAATCATATACCGAGAGAGTTACGTCATGAAAAATAAAAATAAAAAAATATTCACAAGACCGAAGTATTGTCCTCAATTCGCGATGGGAATCGGCTTTCCTTTTTCAAAGATTTAGGCAAATTTAATCATCTGGAGATGCTCACTACAATGGAAAAGCAGGAGTTGCAAAATTAAACGTAAAAACATAGCGAGAAAATGTTTCAAGGATTTGTCTTTTTATTAAATTATATTTTTCCAACGTTATTGATAAAAAAATAAAACAACGAATAGACTTCCTCAACGAACGTTTCGTTTAAAAATCCGTTTCTTTTTCTTTCCTTTGGCGATTTGAAGGAGACGGGATTTACTTCTCGACGTTCATTCATATGCCCCAGTGGACATTTTGAATTTTTCGAAATTCCATATACACCACGGAATTAGCTGGCACATGTTTACAATACTCTCATACCACTTCGTTATGAGTATGACCTGAAAAAAAATTTCGATGTTTTCATTGATGTATTTGGCATTTGTCGTTGACTTGGTATGCCATTCGCCGAGGGTTTACTCGACGATAATTCCTATAACCGGTCGTCCTCGAATGGCCACGCAGCGAATTTGCCCCGAAGTAATGGCTCGCGGGTATCAATATCTGACATAGACACGTGTACGTAAAAGTCCTTATGGAACAAGTGTTATATATACTTGGACGTATCGTACTCTTATAAAGATGTAATCGCGTGTCAATACCCTTTCACACGAGGAGTTTGAAAACGAAAGTTTCGCGACAAATCCGAAATTTCAATGAGAAGAAAAAAAAATTTAGCACCGGTTCGCTTCGTTTTGTTAAAATGTTACGGTCATTGATCGTAAACTCTGTTTGAAAATCTCTCCAAAATCAAATTGTATAATAATCCTTGTAAATATTTGTTTATCTTCAGCTCGCCGTTATTTTATTAAAATTCCCGCAATAAATGGAGTCATCAAACATGACGTGCAGGCCAATTATTTGTCTACCAGTTCGAGAGAAAAAACAGTACTAAACAATTATTTCGTGCTGTGTCGTGTGACATTTTGCGAGGAATTGCATGTTCGGTTTGTGCATTCATATATACACCAGCGTAGATATTGTGTAAAATGACAGAACATTACTACGCGATAATGTCAAAAGTCTGCGATTCCTAGCCCCTGGAATACGTAAAGAAGAATTTTTTTGAACTCGTGCATCCATTAGCGACATGAACACGAGATGTATTACTCGCTTGAAATCTTGTCAATTCCTCCCCCTTTTTGTAATTTTCCAGCTACACTGCTTCAGGTAATACAAGAATTAGTGTTTCGAACTGTGACCCACTTTTGGGCCTAACAAGAAATTCGATTGAGTATATACGACTTTTTAAATATGACGATTATGTTATTCGACGTTCTGTATAACATATTTCGATACCGAACAACTTGGATCGATTTCGATACAGCACACATACACCCATACTTTGTTGCAAAATAAGTTGGAACTCTGGGACGTTCTCGGTACGAAACGAAGCGTCCAAAACGCGCGAAGCAAGCGAAATACCCAAGAATTACGAAAACCTCTCGTACTCATTATATATATATAGATATTT